>JAIPRM010014708.1:0-10589 GCA_025469315.1 Stegophylla sp. TES_Ste_2020
AACATTGAAGAATTGAGAAATTCAAAAAATGACCTCTCTAAAGTACAATCTAGAGGCGAATCGGGTTTCAAAAAGTTATTGATCGAAACTTTTAGACAAGTATTTCTATACGAAAAGTTGTACACAGGAAAAAAAAAATAAATAAAAAAAAAATAAACATCATTGTAAAAACACTAGCTTCTTCACTTCATTCAGAATCTAAAATACTTTATCATTACTTCTATACAAATTAAACATTTTATTTAATTATTTTTCTATTTTTGGTTTATAAAGAATTTTATGTTTTTTTATATCTGAAAAGACTAGCACGTCAGGGTGGTCAAAACCACCCCTGATTTTTACTTTATTTGAGGGAAATCTCCCTAAGCTCCCTCCCCAATTTCTATCTATGTATATTTGATATTTTACATAAGAGTAAGGTCGTATGTCGAACTTTCAACTCTTTACATTAAATATGTAATTAAAAAATCAAAAACGGTTTCAAAATTGCTTCTTTTTTTTTATTATTAGTTCATTTATTTTTTTTTTTTATCGCGCCTTTTTTTACCTCATGGGTGAAATGACGAGTTTTTAGTTCTATTAGTTTTTCAGTTATAACTGAAAAAGTATAGAAAAATCGTTTTTAGAAAAAAAAGAAAAAGAAACATTGTAAAACCATCGTTACAGCTAATAATTCGCTCCTCTCGAAATATAAAAACGAATGCGACGTGAGTGCAGGGATGAACTTTTATAACTTTTAAAATGTCCATACTAGGAAGCGGTGTTCAAAAAAACTTATTTCATTATTATCAGTCCGAAAACGTGTCTTGGTGATATTTTATAAAAACGTCAACATTTATTTGAAAACATTTTTGTATCATAAGTTCATAACTAAATCGGTTTTATACTTTTGTTAATGATTGTAGGATTCAATAAATTGTATCAAATCCAAACATTTCTCGTATTGGTCATTATAATACGCTACCTATTAAATAATTTATAAATTGACAAAGCGAAAGGCAGTGCGAGAAATATAATTGAAAAATGTTTTTACAATGACGTTTATTTTATTTTTTTATTTTTTTGCTTTTTTTTATAAATTTTGTTATTTGTTTTTCTTCTTCTGTAAACACATTATTTCGTATAGACGTATACCTGTCCGAAATTTTCGTTCAATAATTTTATAGACCCGAAATCACATCCAAGCGCGGTCCTTTAAAAAAGAACCATTTTTCAAATTTCTCAATGCTTTTTCTAAGCGTAAAGGAAACAATCACCGAAAAATTGACAAAAAAAAAATGGTAAATTATTGTAAAATTCGTCATAACCGAATGAATTTTCATAAATTCAATTTTAGTTCTTTCACATAACTTCAAAAATGATGAAGTCAAGATTTTCACCATTTACCAAAAATAGAAACTCGCATACCTAAATACAATTTTCGAAAACATTTGACAAATTTTAGGTAAGTACAGGACTTTTTAAAAAAATTTCCAGTTTTTCTTCCATAAAATTTTAATGTTTGAATATTAAGACTTGAAAATTTAATGCAAACATATTTTGTATAAATTATATATTTTATACACTGTATTGAAAATGGTACTAAAAAAATCTTAAAAGTTGTAAGGCAAATTTTTATTTTATAACCGTTTAAATTTAGAGGTTAGGCGGAACAAATTTTTTTCCATATTCATACGTCCCGTTAAAAAAAAAAAAAACAAAATCGTCCCTTTATAAAGCATCCCACATCCCAGTAAAATTCGAAAAGGACTTTTTTGTCCCTTATTTTTTTTATAGAAGGCTATTCCACTCGAGTCCCGTTGTCCTCTCGTACTACGCACGCAAAACAAAATATCACCTTAAACATCATTATTACAGCTGCTATAATTATTTTGTTATAATTAATTTTATGATACAGGCGGTTGAGAACGACACGTTTTTCGCATATTTTTACTAAACTAAATGCATATTTTATCATAATTTTAAGTGCGTATAAATCCTTCGGAATGTTCCGACCGTGACTTCTAAAAACAATCAACCGGTCCGCAGAAGGATGGAAAACTGGACCGTCAACGTACTACATTATTTTAATAGTAATTAATCAATATATATATATATATATAATATCACAACTTTATTAAAGCAAACTGCCCACTGTGTGGATTGCCAAAAGACACAACATACCAATCAATATTTACATACACGGGTTGTTTACAAGATAAAAAGCCGGACATACTTCGCTCGTCGGGGTGTTCTTCGCACGACGGTTGGGATTCTCTTGACGGGTGTATTGAATTTTAAAGAAACGATAAATCATTGCTTCAATGAAACGATTCTGAACGAAGGAAGTTAATAATAATAAAAAAAAAAAAATGTTAGAAAAATGTCCAAAATCTTTCTCATATTATTTTCTATCTATGTTTAAATTTTTATATAGTTCGGATCAAAAAATGATGGTTTCCCAGTCGTTTTTGTCAAATTTTGGGTAGTTTTTTCCAAGACGAAAAATGAGAAATTTAAAAAATGACCTCTTTAAAGTACCATCTAGAGGCAAATCCGGTTTCAAAAAGTTATTGATCGAAACTTTTGGACAAGTATTTCCATACGAAAAGTTGTACACAGAAAAAAATAAAAAATAAACATCATTGTAAAAACACTAGCTTCTTCACTTCGTTCAGAATCTAAAACGCCATACAGTTTATGTGATTTGTGAAAAAAATACATGTACTTCGAGAACTCATCAATATTTTTCTAAAAAATACATTTAAAATGTGGATATTTTTAATTTTTTCAAAAATTGTAGTGTAAAAATTTTTAAATTTGAAAATTTTGGACCTAAAAAAAAAAAAAAAAAGGAAAAAAGTTATTGCTGTTGTGCCATTCTGTAGTAATTTTCAGAAAAAAAAAAAAAAAAATTTAAAAACTAACAAAATTTATTGCTTTAATGAGAAAACCGTGACACAACACCAGCTGTACAACACCTTGTACAAAAATGGATTTTGGACATCAGATATTTTAAAAATATTTTTTTTTTTTAACAGTATTTGAATTTCGTTAATAAATAATTAATTCAGCTTGTGTTTAAATATCAATATTTTCGAATCGTTGACGAGGGGGAGCTCGCGATTTCTCACGCATCCCTCCTGCGGCAACGTCGTGGACTATATGCGAATGGCGCGCGCGGGCACACACCGTGGTGCCAGCCCCGCGGATCGGTTATAGCGGGGATTCTCAAACTGTGGTACGCGTACCCCTTGGGGGTACTCGAAATTTTTTAAGGGGTACTAGTCCGGCCAACAAATGTTTAAATTAAAATAGAGGAAAAACCTCAAACATTTGCGAATTTCAGGTTTAAAACGATACCATAATATCTAGTCGTTTCATTCGTCATTGATTAAGCGCGGCTACCGTTATACCAAGTCGAATATATAAAATTATGTAGGCGCGACGCGACGTTAGAATAGAAATCTCGTGTGATCCCACGATGAAAAACAAATACTTAAGTTCTGGTACTACATTGTTAGATATCTGGATCTGTGTTGGAACGGAACAAAAAGAACTGTCTATCATTGCTGTCAAATTTATGATTGGATTTTCTACCACTTCTTTATGTGAAAAAGGTTTTTCAAGTTAACTTATGTTAAAAGTAAATATAGAAACAAATATCAAATGTTGAAGATGATTGTATTTGACTAAATTATAACCCGATATTGATTAGCTGTGCCGACAAAAACAAGCGCTCACCTTTCTCGCTAATTTCTTTGAAAATAAGCGATATTAGTTTTTAAAATTTTTTGTGGATCAATTTTCAATAAGTTAATCTTTATGAAATGAAAATGTATCTAAGTCTTTAAACATTTTTCATACCTATATATTTAAGTTTAGTAACCGAGAAGGGGTACCCGAAAAAAATGTATTTGTAAAAAGGGGTACAGTGTTCATAAAAGTTTGAGAATCCCTGGGTTATAGGGTTCGGGGAAATGTCGTTGTCGGGGCGGACGGACGGGCGAAGGACTAGCGGGGGGAGGGGGGGCAGGAGATGGCACGGCGGCGCCGCCGCCGGTTCAATACTCGGTAATCAAATTGTCGTGCACGGGGGCGCCGTGTCGGAGAGCTTAACTATTAACCCGCCGCGGCGTCGGGCCGCTAAACAATAAACATGGCGGCGCGCGACCGTGGCGGCGGCGGCGACGCGACCCCGCGGTGCGCACGCGCCCACAGCACTATTTCATTTCTAACTCTTTCCGGTTGGTCCCGGCCGCACGCCGCCCCGGACACCCGGCCGCGCCGCCCCCGGGGGGGTGTGACAGTCGGCCGCGGCGACCAAGATTAAGCCTCTCTCTCCGGGTCGAACCTCAACCCCCCGGCGGCGGCGGCGGCGATGCCACCGCGGCGGCCGCTGTTGCTGTGTTGCTGCACCACCCGGCCGCGGCGGCCGACGACGCTTCCGCCACCGCCGCCGCCGCCGCCACCGCCGCCGCCAATGCTTCCCGCCCACCCTCCGGCCGCGCCAACCACCATCCGCCGCCGCCGCCGCCGCCGCCGTTACAAGCGCCGCACCGCGACTTTTACCGGCGGCCGACGAGTTAAGCTCCGCGAGACCCGCGGCATAAGCCAAACGCGAACCGGATACGTCACTCGTCGTCGTATTATAATACATTTTATACGCGCGCAACAATTCGCGCGATTTTCCGCGGCAAGCTCGCGGGTTTTTTTTTGTTCCGCGTCCGGTCCGCCGCCGCCGCCGCCGCCGCCGCCGCCGCGTTTCGTTCGCCTCGCGCGCGCGGTTCCCCCCCACACGGGAGTGCCGCCCCGAATTTACTCGATTATAATCCGTTATTTTAGTTATAATTATTATCATCTCCGTCGAATCGCAGCCGCCGTATTACACTGTATTCGTAGTAATTCCAATATAAGGTAAGTGAAAGATTATAATATCTAAGTAAAGCCCCCGCCGAAGAGCCCTTCTCCAGTCAAAAAAACGAATTTTTTTCTCTCTCCTTATTACTCATTCAAATATTTCCTTTTTTACAAAAAAAAAAAAAATAAAATAATAATAATAGTAATCAACAAATAAACAGCTCAGTTTTTAACGATTCTAACCTAAGTACACGCAGAGAATAAACTTTGTAATTATTATTATAATATTGTTTTTAGAATTTGGTTTTCATATGCGCCCGTCCTACGGTCTGATTTTAACGTGTACTTAGGTTACTTGTCATCTGCCCTTTATTTTTGGGGAGCCTCATTTCAAACCATAATATATTTTTACTATTAATAATTAAAAAAATATTAAAGGTATAATATAAGTAGGGCTGGGATTCTGATGCAATTTCTTTTTTTTTTCATGATATTCCAAAACATATATCCGTAAGCGGAAAATATGTGTCAAACGATAATACTGATTATTTTAATGGAGTTTTTATTTTGCATTTTTTTAAAGGTTTCAAATGCATTTTTCGCTATTTTTACGGAATTTTTCCCTTTCTTTAGTATTTTATTGGCCAATATCGTTTCAGGACATAATATATTTTTGTATATTGTAATTAATAGTATTAGAAGTCAAATGTTTATCTGATTCTGTACATAAATACTGTTCAATATAATATCATAAATACAAAAATTAAAATAAATAATCATAGAAACCAGATTTCTACAGTAATACGGTGCTTAACGAAGGAAATTAGTAATATCAGTCGTCATTTTCAACATACCCACCAAGAATATTCAACCCGAGGAGTGAAGAATACCCGTGGTGCGAAGTATATCCGGCTTTCTTGTTTATACTTTACTTATTATTACTTTATTCTATTTTTTTTTTCAATTTAATAAATAAAGAAGAGGAAAAAAGAAATTTAAAGGGAGAAAAAATGTCCAAATATTTTTATACATTTTCAACATTTTCTTGCTCTAAAATATTTGTCATTTTATGTTTAAATTTTCATAGAGTTTAGATTAAAAAAAAAAAAAAAAAATCTGGGTTTTTTTTTTTGTGAAATTTTGGTAGTTTTTCCCCGAATAAAATTGAGAAATTGAGAATTTCGAAAAATGACTTGTTTAAATTACCATCTAGAGGCAAATCCGGTTTCTTCAAAACAAAATAGCTCTTTCGATCCGCTCGGAAACCAAAAGTTATTGCATTTATCATTTTGTCAAATCGAAACGGGATACCCTATATACGGATATTTATTCGTATTGTATTTATTACGAGCAGTTTACGGTTCATCGACTAAATTAACCGTATCATGAAACTCGTCACTTTTTAAATAAATCATTTTTTCGTAAAGAATATACGCGCAATTTTATTTTATCACGATAAATTACGTCATCGCGCACCCCGCGCACCCGCTTGATTTTTCTCGTGGAAACAAACCAAAGATTTGAATTTTTCACCCTTACTACCGAATAGTAGATTTGACATTTTCGTCGTCACTCGGGGAAATGGTGGATCAAAGTGTGCGTTTTGTTTTTTCGATCCGGATTTTTTTTGCTGCGGTTCGTCAGGTTGTTCGACTGGGGACGTTTGGGGTCTTCTAATGTCACTCGAATACCTTGGAATCTAAAATAGTTTACTAGAAAAAAAGTAAATAAATAAAAAGCGTGGACAAGAAAGCCGAACATATACTTCACACCACGAATATTCTTCGCTCTTCGCGTCAGATACGTGCTCTTGGTGGGCGTGTAGAATTTTAAAGAAACGATAAATAATTTCTTCAACGAAGACGATTCTGAACGAAGGAAGTTAATAATAATATAAAGAACAATAATAGTTGTAATTTGTAACATACCCACCAGGAGTATCTGATCCGTGGTGCGAAGTATGTCCGGCTTTCTTGTCTATACTTTACTTTACTTATTTTTTTTTTTTATCTAATAAACAAAGAAGAGGAAAAAAAATTAATGAAAATAAAAAGTATTAGAAAAATTCTCATTATTTTTTTTTTTTTGTATTTTTAAAATTTTCTTGCGCCAAAATGCTTTTTTTTTATTATTGTCTACCCATGTTTAAATTTTCATAAAGTTTAGATAAAAAAAAAAAAATGATAATTTTCTAGTCTTCTTTTGTCAAATTTTGGGTAGTTTTTCCAAAAAAGTAAATTGAAGAATTGAGAAATTCAAAAAATGACCTTTATAAAGTACCGACTAGAGGAAAATTTGGTTTCAAAAAGTCGCCGATTAAGACTTTTGGACAAGCAGATTTGTGAAAAAAAAGTGTTCACAGAAGAAAAAAAAACATCATTGTAAAAACACTAGCTTCTTCGCTTCGTTCAGAATCTAAAATCCTAATAAACCCATGTGATAATTAAATTGTCACTATAAAACAATATACTTTTGCTCCGCTTTATATTTTATTAAATTCAAGTTATAATTTCTAAAAACGTTTTGAAACGGTTTCTACGTGATATTATTTGATTATTATGTCACATTGTCACCTGATGATGAATTTTCGGTGGAAAGCTATCGTAGTATTATAAATAAATTGTATAATAATCGCAGTTTTTTTTTAACTCGTTTGTAATATTGCAATGTAATTTATACACAACTAAACGTTTAAGAGAATAATTTTAAAAATAAAATAAAATTAAAAACTATATTCTCAAAAAGTACACACAAAACATTTTTCAAACTCGAATAAATATTTCTAGTCATTACTTAAACTTACTGCTTAACTGTTTGTACAATTTATTTCGAGATACATCCACAATGTAAAAAATAATAATAATTCAATTTAAAAGTTTTCCTGTTTTCTCGTTAACGTATTCCTCCTGCCTATTAAATGAAATAAAAAAAAATAAAAATACTCCGTATTATTTTTCATAGATGCTGTTAATATAATTTTATTCAACAAAGTTTATCATTTGTTTATATAAAATTACTCGCTTTTTTTCGAATTTCTTATAATATATGTATTTATGTAAATCAACCCAATTCGGATTATTGTATTTTACTTTATACTGTACATAATACATACTTATATTATAATATTATGACTTATACGAAAACCTTATTTTTTATACGTTTATAATTCAGTGATTTCCATCGAGGGCATTCTCGCTCTCTCGTGGCGTTTTTAATTTTGAAGGAGTAGCTAATAGTGGAGATTTTCTTTCACTATTCTTTTTTTTTAGATTCTGAACGAAGTGAAGAAGCTAGTGTTTTTACAATAATTATGTTAATTTATTTTTATTTTTTTTTTCTGTGAACAACTTTTTGTATGGAATTTCTTGTCCAAAAGTTTCGATCAATAACTTTTTGAAACCGGATTTGTCTCTAGATAGTACTTTAAAGAGTTCATTTTTTGAATTTCTCAATTCTTCAATTTTTTTTTTGTATTTCGGAATAAACTACCGAAAATTTGACAAAAACGACTCGGAAACCATCATTTTTCGATTCGAACTATACGAAAATTTAAGCATAGATAAAAAATAATATAAGAAAGATTTTGGCGCAAGAAAATTTTGGGAAAAATATGAAAAAAAAAATTTGGACATTTTTCTAACATTTTTTTTTTTTTTTATATTATTAACTTCCCTCGTTCAGAATGTTTTTATTGAAGAAATGATTTATCGTTTCTTTAAAATTCAATACACCCGTCAAGAGAATTCCACCCGACGTGCGAAGTACACCCCGACGAGCTAAGTATGTCCGGCTTTTTTTTTTTTTTTTTGTATAAAATGTATCAAATTAATGACAAATAAAAGAGTGATTGCACACTTATAACACATTATTATTTCAAGTATCAGATGTACACCCAGTTTAACCAAATAAATATATATATATATATATATATATTTATACTTTTCAATAGATTTGAGAAATGGTGTAAGATATTAGAAAACCCAAAAGGGATGAAGTAAAATATAAATTTGGAAACACTGATTTATACGGTGGAAAATGTTCTCTATTAACGGCAGTAAATAACTACTAAATTATTATTTTTAAATCTAGTGTACCGATAATGTTTCTATAAGATTATTGCCTTAAAACCAATTTATAATATATTATGTACTATAAATTGGCGGTTTGTATCTATATAAAGTATGTATTTATCATACAAACCGCTATTAATTTCTCGTTTTTACTGCGACTTCCAACATTTCTATTCTATTTATTAAACGTGAAAAACTGCAGTAATTGTAAAAATTAATAATAAACCAAAAAGTTTAACGCATAACAGATATTAAAATATGAAAATTACTCGAATAGTTTGTATTTGTTGTACGAGCGGTGTTAAATTTGTGTCCAAAACTTAGAGTTAAAACAAAATGGTAAAACGAAAATAAAAATCGTATTCGCGACACGCCATGTGTTTTGTTTGATTTTAATTTTACTTTTTGCATTTTAAACATTATCACGTTAAAAATCATTCGCTACCACCAATTTTGTGACTTTTGAAAAATTATTCGAATTTTTTCTTAATATAAACATCATTTATTTTTATGTCTCATAAACACAATGATATATATAATTATATAAATCACACTTCTATAAAATTTAAACGTGTAAATTGGTCGAACTGTGTTTTTGTAAACAATGTATTAATAATCCGTCGAAACCTATATCTTCTCCAGTATTCGTCGATTATTTATCCTCAAAAACATTTTATAATAATATTTGAAGTATTTGATTTTTAAGTAATTAAATTTTAAGAATTCGCTAAACAAAGTATTCGCGCATAGTATTTCTATAGTTTTTTCAAAATGGAAATTTTCATAAAAATTCTCGTTCGAAATAAAAAAT
This sequence comes from Stegophylla sp. TES_Ste_2020, assembly GCA_025469315.1. Lineage (NCBI taxonomy): Eukaryota > Metazoa > Arthropoda > Insecta > Hemiptera > Aphididae > Stegophylla > Stegophylla sp. TES_Ste_2020. The sequence continues at coordinate 9,721 of JAIPRM010014708.1, forward strand.
GTCGTTAATTTTAATTATGTCGTTATGAACGTTTTTATAGATTATTTTAATAAACGTTAATTACTATTACATACAAACCTTAGAAACATAATTTTATTGAATACTAGATTAAAAAAAATTTATATATTTTATTATAATAGGTATATTATATATATATATATATATATATATATATATATAGTATTACCCAGAGATCTTACAAATCTTTTGATTTCAAAAATTCGTTAAATACCGCTAAAAAAATGTGTCATGCAAAGATTTAAAAATCAACATTTAATTTTTTAATAAATTTTAATAGTTTTAAGCTCAGCATATATTGATGTTAATCTAAATCAGTGTCGAACATAATATATTATTACATTATATTTACATTAAAACTTAAACACTGAAGGAAAATAAAAACTGAAACACAAATTTCTTTGCTAAGCTTACTTGTAATATTGTTTTTTTTTCTGGACGTTTTGAAGATATTTTATCTCTAGAAGTTTCTCGATGGGTCGTAAATCCCTTTACGGATATTGAAACAGCAGATATTCCGTGTTCAAAAAAAAAAAGATCGAACTGAAAAGTAATGGGATATTAAAAACCTGCTCAGCTCTGAGAAACCCAATTTATACATTTATATTTTCTATTTTAGATTCTGAGCGAAGTGAAAAAGCTAGTGTTTTTACAATGATGTTTATTTATTTTTTTTATTTTATTTTTTTTTTTCTGTGTACAACTTTTCTTATGGAAATACTTGTCCAAAAGTTTCGATCAATAACTTTTTGAAACTGGATTTGCCTCTAGATTGTACTTTAGAGAGGTCATTTTTTGAATTTCTCAATTCTTCAATTTTTTTTTTTTGGAAAAAACTACCCAAAATTTGA
>JAIPRM010014709.1:0-10589 GCA_025469315.1 Stegophylla sp. TES_Ste_2020
GGGTAGTTTTTTCCAAAAAAAAAAAAAAAATAAATAAAGAATTGAGAAATTCAAAAAATGACCTCTCTAAAGCTAAAGTACAATCTAGAGACAAATCCGGTTTCAAAAAATTATTGATCGAAACTTTTGGACAAGTATTTCTATACAAAAAGTTGTACATAGAAAAAAAAAATTAAAAAAAACATCATTGTATAAACACTAGTTTCTTCACTTCGTTCAGAATCTAAAATAGTCTTTTGAAAAAAAAAAGCAGTGAAAAATATTTATGACGAACCTGGTCAATACTAAAATCAAATAATAACAATAATAAAAAAAATTTGATAATAAAATAAAAATATCTCAAATTGATATCACACACATTTTTGTCTCACATTTAAAACATTAAATATCAGACAAGAAATTGGTAGTCCTCTTTAAGGGGCGGTCCTGGTTTGCGCACAAATATCAAAAAGACAACTAGTCTGCGCACGAAAGTACCACTCGTTTGGGGGTACAGTTAATCTTAAATTTGACAACTTGTTTTGCGCACAAAAGTACCAATAGTTTCTGGAACAAAATTAACCTTAAAACGAATAGTAAGGATATATCTACTATGACAACCAGTGGCACAACCAAGCGGGGTGTTATGGGTGTCTGGACACCTCCCTTTAACCATATTTATGGAAATTTTATCAATGAACACTGAAAAAAAATCCTTTTAATTGTACAATTACGAATAACCTCTATTAATTTAGAAATAAACTTGAAACATGCTTTAAAAATGCATATTGTTGAATGTGCTATGCTAAATTTTATTTATTTTCAAATAATGTTATAAAAGTGTTAACTCGTGGAAAAGGCTGTTAAATTTTGCTACATGAAGTTTCTAATTAATGAATTCTTGTAAAATTTCCATTAACATTAATTATAATTTTATACTCAAATAATTATAGTAAAAATTTATAGGTGGAATGCCCCTTAAAAAAATCCTAGTTGCGTCACTGATGACAACTTAAAGCTACCTAATTAATTTTCTAATGTGGTACGTAAGTACATTTTTCTTCCCACTTTACAGACTTAGGAATGACTATGAAAATGTTTATTCATATGTGTGGTTAAATAATGTACGATTATAGTCTTAATCGTAATACAGTTAATTTGTACGAATAGTACAATAGCATAATATTATATTCGTTCAGGTAAAAATAATATAAAAAAAAATGGGTTGTGCGCAAACAAGTTGCATTCCTCTTTAAGAAACTCAAAACAATATGAACTTCGAATGATATGTTTGAATTTATACTGTTCTTTTTTTAGATTCTGAACGAAGTGAAGAAGCTTATGTTTTTAAAATGATGTTTATTTTTTTATTTTTTTTTCTGTGTACAACTTTTCGTATGGAAATACTTGACCAAATGTTTCGATCAGCAATTTTTTGAAACCTGATTCGCCTCTAAATGGTATTTTAGAAAAGTAATTTTTTGTATTTCTCAATTCTTCAATTATTTATTTTTTTTTTTTTTAAATACCCATAATTTGACAAAAACCACTCGGAAACCATCATTTTTTGATCCGAATTTTATGAAAATTTAAATATAGATAGAAAATCATAGAAGAAAGATTTTGACGCAAGAAAATTTTAAAAATGTGAAAAAAAAATTTTGATAAATTATTAACTTTCATCGTTCAGAATCGTTTTAATGAAGAAATGATTATCGTTTCTTTAAAATTAATTACACCCGTCAAGATAATCCCACCAGTAGTGCGAAGTATATCTTGCTTTTTTCTCTTTCCGGAAACACTTTTTCGTATAGAAATACTTGTCCAAAAGTTCCGATCAGTATCTTTATAGAACCAAAATCGTACCCAGATGGTATTTTAAAGAGGTAATTTTTTCATTTTCTCAATACTTTTTCTAAAAACGAGGAAAAACTGTCGAAAAATTGACAAAAAACGGCAAAATATGCGATTTCCGTAAAATTGAAAATTACTTTTTGACATAACTTCTAAAATAATGCAGCTACAGACTTGAAATTTTCACCAACCACTAAAAATAGTTAGAAGAACATTTCATAAAAATTTCAAAAATATTTGATCAATTTTGAGTTAATTACAGCATTTTGAAAATTTCGGAAATTTCTCATTTTTGTTAGTTTTTATGTAATAAAATTTTTGATTTTGATATAAAGACTTGAACATTTAATATTATCTCACTGACATGTATCTCTAAATGACCTGAAAAAATCTCAAAATTCGTTAGTCTAAGTTAGTTAATCGTTAGTTTTCTAATTATTTTATTCCATTTGGAAAATTCAATATTTTCGGTTATTACCTTTACTAAATACTTACTATTTCACGTACAAGGTCAAGTAATGTTTTGTGGCGTAATGGTAACGGAACCGGCCTATCACGTGACGGTACCAGGGTTCGATTCCAGCCCAGCACTCCGAATTTTCGCATTTTTTTTTTTTTTTCTTATATTCAGAATCGTCTTGTTGAAGAAATGATTTATCGTTTTTTTTTTTATTTCAACACACCCGTCAAGAGAATCCCACTAAACGTGCGAAGCACACCCCGACGAGCGAAGTACACAATTTTTTTTTTATTTTTTTTACTAGTGGATTTTACACGAACTTAAGTTTACTCGATTTTTTTTCCCCTGTATAATTTACATAACTAAAAGGTACTTGTAACTACAGGGTTTACACGCACCCTTTCTATTATACAACCGTACACGAAGGGTTGTTAATAAATACGTACTCGTGGCCGCGGGCGCATTCGATCCGAGTGAAAGCGTGTAAATTACACTTATTCGACGAACATAACACATAATATTACGTTTCGACGGCGCAAACGTTGTGTACGCAAACAGTAGGTATATATTATAATATAATATGTGTGTGTACTGCTGTTTAAAGTCGAAGGCTCCGGGCGCTTTTTGGTATCCAAACTCTCGTCTCTGAACGGTTCTGATTAAAGTTAGCAACGCCAAATCGGTTATATCATAATATGCCGATACGCCGAATTCGTTACGTCGCACAGTGTTCCAGAAAGTCGATTTAGGGGGATAAAATTATTTAATTATAAAATAATTTTGTATAATATGTATATAAACTTTTTTGGATACTTACTTCAAATTTAGGTTCAGTTTTCATATTGTACATTCATAAAATCAATTAGAGTCAATAAGAAATGTAATCAATTTCTGATTTCCCATTATATTATGTATTATTTGATAAATATAATTTTAAAAATTAAAAAAAAAATTATGAGGGGTGCGCATAACTCTTTTTAGTAGTTGGTGAAAGTTTCAAGGTTCTAGCTCCATTTCTTTGGAAGTTATTACTAAATAACTAAAATTGATTTCATGATAATAATTATTTCGGTATTGCCAGAATATTTGTCAGTACTTTTTCAGAATTTTCTTCAATAAAAACCTTATAAAACTTTCAATTTTTCGTCCGTATAAAATTTTATTACACCAAAATATTCATCTTGTTAATTTATATCTATGCACCAAATTTCGTAAAGATCGGCTAAACCAATTATTTTTTATATGCGTTTAAGTGTGTAATTTTAAGTAAAACTTATGAATTCTGTCAAAATTCCAAGTTTAAACAGTTGTAAAAAAAAAAACTTGACTAACGATTTTCGAGATTTTTCGAGTACTGTTAGAAATACATATGAATATGATTGTTTTAAATTTGCAGCTCTTAATATCCATACATTAAAATTTTATGAATTAAAAACTAACAAAAAACGAAAAATTTCCGAAATTTTCTAAATGCCGTACTTACCCCAAAATGAGGTGTGCGCGTGACTATTTTTAATAGTTGGTGAAAGTTTTAACTTTCTAGCTCCATTATTTTGGAAGTTATGTCAAAAAAACATAATCGAATTTACGAAAATTCGCGTTATGCCGTTTTTTACCGTTTTTTTTTTGTCAATTTTTGGGTAATCTAGGCGTGCGCTCAAAAAAAGTATTGAGAAATTGGAAAAATGACCTCCTAAAAGTACCATCTTGACAAAATTTTCGTTCTATAGAATTACTGATCGAAACTCTTGGACCAGTATCTCTACCCGAAATGTTTTTTTCAATGCATACAAAAAAAAAACACAGATTTGTAAAACCAATACATTCTTCGCTTTCGCTCAGAATCTAAAATATTACTATTTAAATTTAATTAAAATATTATTATCTAAAACAAGGTAAAATACAGTATAATATTTTAAATGTTTTATTTATTATGAAATTCAATTTTTCTTCAATTTATGTACAAATTTAATATATGATATAGGTTCTAAAAGGATAAACCGCAAATTACCGCAACAAAACTAAATAATTTCTTTAAGAGAACATAATATAAAGCTATTAGAAAATACTAATATATAACATCTACTAGTATTTAATTATTTTTCATATCCTTTAGTATTTAAAAATTAGAAATTTTCTAATATTTTCATACATAATAACGTAAATCAGACAAGTGAAAGTTATAAGAATACAAAATATACATTCCTTCCATGATTCTATAAAATCGTTTGAAGAAAACTATTTCATTCAATTTCATTCAATGGACAATGTGAAATAATAATAAATAATAATATCATAGGTACACGAGAACAATAATTGAAATGAATTATTTTCCAAACAACCTAACCATTCTTAGTCTGTTTACAAAAAGCCTGAAAAGTAGTAGACAGTTAAAAAAAATAAAATATTAATTTATTCAAAATGGGTTACTTATTTGCCAAGAATTATGTATAATAAATTGGAAAGTTTGATTAGGTACCGATATTATAATAATATAGTAATTACATTTTAATAGTTCAAAAACCGAGTATCCTCATCAAAATTCCTAATTTATTAAAGCCAACTATAAAGTTGGAATAAAGTTACCAGTGATTAACATTTTAAATTTAAATTTAGATTTTTAGATTAATTTTTAATTTTAATTATTTTAATAGACGATTGTTTTTACCGCTATAAGTTTGTCGCATTATATTTAAATTTTTCAACACATACTTTAGTAATCATAAAATTTGGTTAATCGATATTTCGTTCTTTTCAAATGTTTTTAATGTTAATATTCTCATCTATAGATATTTCATAATTTTCGAAATTTCGGTTGTCGACATTTTGACAGCTCCCATATTATGAATTACTATCTTTTTTTTCACCCTGTATAAATAATAATTAGGACTTGTAGTATAAAACATAAAATTTAACCAAAATAAAATGAATTTTCAATATTTATGTAACTAACAAATTTTATGATACAAATTTAACGATACTTAATTAAATTACGTTAACGTGACAAGAGGTTTTTTTCCAAAATATGGTATTTGAAATTGTATGAATTTAAAAAAAATATATATAAATCTTTTGTTTTTATGCGTCAAGAAATTTTACAAGGTTTTGGTTATTTTCAGATTTTATAGAATTTAATTTTTCTGTTAAATTTTGAACCCTACCTTTGTTGATATCTTTATTACTACTCTTTGCAACACATTCTTTGTACGAGCACGAGAAATAATAATAATATTTTAATTAATTTTTTACCGTATGAACTTGCGCATTGTTCTTTCATGCGATATGTTGCTGTTTAATTAATTTAATTTAAATTATAAACGGGGGCTAGTGCCATATTGTCGGACGCAAAATGATGATAAAAGTTACAATAGTAAAATGGTTCGTTCAAAAGTTATAATTACAGCATTTAATATTATATTTTATTTAAGCCGTTTGTAGACGCGAATGAGAGGAGATTGGGCAAAGTTCACAAGGAACATCATTAACGTAAAGGCTCCTTTTGATCATAATTTCGTAGTGTTTAAATGTATAACACATATATATGCGAACAAGATCTTAAATGCGCGATGGAGGAGATTAAGTCTCAAAGGATAACTCGGAAAAGTAAAATTAATTAATTTAGCGGAAAATAGTCAGAGTCGTTAATTTATTTATAAAAATATATATATATATATATATATTTATCTTGATTACTCGGTGACTGTTATATAATGTAATTATATATCATACTTAAATATAGCGTTTTAATAATTGCTGAAGTCAATGCGACGGAGTGATCGACTTAAAGAAGGGTGGAATTACTATTTAACAGTTAAATAAATCAAAGAGTTTGAGTCTAAATCCACAAAGATTCGCCCTCCACAGAAAATGTTTTTTAAATTGACACCGTAATTGTACGAGAGGTCCGTAAAATACTTACGAATATTATCATTGTAATACATTCAGAGGCGCAGTGGCGCACACCAAGGGGTCCAGGGGTGTCAATTGACACCCCCGTGAAAATCGGTGGGTAGTTGGACTTGTAATTTATTTTTATATCTATTGTTTATAGCATCTCAAAAATATTATAATATAATTAAAACAAAATTTTCATCATGTTCATACTCAGATTTGATAGGTGAGATGGGTAATTTCCTAATAATTTTCGACGCCCCTATGACAATTTTACTGTGTGCCACTGCAGAGGCATGCCGAGGATTTTATTTTGGGGGTGGTTTTAATTTTTAAATTCAAGTAAGTATTATTTAACTTATGATATAGTAAAATAATATAGTAGTAACTGGTTAACTATGTTAATGATTTTACTGTGAAATATTACAAACATATATTTAAAAAACAAATAACATTAAAATATCATAACACTCTGCATATTCGTATACATTTTATAATTAGTAAAATCAAGTCCATAAATTTCGACAATGATGTGATTTTTAAACTAAATATATTTGTCATGCAGGATGTGTGTTTTTGTTTTCATTAAAAATTGTTCTATCTCTTTATCAACTAACGTTTTTAGAAAATATATTTATGTTTTTTATTCAATATGTACAGTCACATCCAACAACTTGCGCAGCACATTTTTTGTTAATTTATTTCAATCATTTTGTAACCCGATTCGTTTTCCACAACAAGGGTTTTCTTTTAAAGACACCAATAACGGGACATCACTACTATATAATCGTACGGAGCATTCATCACCCATAATATTTTTATTTTCTAAACAGAATGATGCCAAAAAAAAAGTTGCCAGTCAATTTGGTGGTGGTTTGAACTCCCATTACCACTCCCTTGGCACGCCCCTGAATAAATTACCAATACTTTTTTGTTATAATATTATCATTTTACATTTCTACAAAATGTTTTTGAAAAGTGTTTTACACAAGAATTTAAAAAAAAATTAATAAATAAAGTAAAGTAAAATAAAACAAAGCAGAGAATAAAGACAAGAAAGCCGGACATACTTCGCACCACGGATATTCTTCGCTCTTCGGGTCAGATACTCATGGTTTATGGAATTTCAAAGAAACGATAAATCATTTCTTCAATAAGACGATTCTGAACGAAAGGAGTTAATAAAATAAAAACTTATGAGTTATGGACAAGATTTTTTATATGAAAAAATAAAATAAACATAATTTTAAGAACACTAGCTTCTTCACCACCCCACTCAGAATGTAAAACGTAAAATAAACTGAGTAGATCATTATATTAAAACAAAAACAAATGAAGTGAATAATTTATTAAATGTTTTTATTTTTTCTAATAGAAATATAGATATATAATTTATTTTACATAGAGATTTATATTAAGCTGTAATTAGTATTCAGTTCTATTGATTGAGCACCCCCTATTTACAGTTGCTGGATCCGCACCTGTGCTCGGGGGGGATTTACAAAATATCAAGGCACGTGCGTTTTCTCACGCCACGCCACCGCCACCGCGTTCGTTTAGACGGGAACACGAAAAACCGTAAGCAAATAAGTGGATATTGATATTAAATAATGAATATTTTATCACCCAATAACAAAATAGATCCGTCCGCTGTCGGTTTTCGTTCTCTCTACGAATAATAACGCGCTAATACTTACATAACATGAACCGGCACGCCCGGCGACGAGCGCAAAACCAAATACTATTGAAACACGATCATAACATTATTGTAGGTATTATATTATTATTATTATTATATTAAATCGAACGCCCGAGTGAATATAATGAATTCGTAGGCATAACCGCCGATGCGGAGAGCGTATCATTGAAATTGCAGAATCTCATTATACCGGGGCCCGGAACATGATGCATTTGCATCTTTTTTTTTTTTTTGCTTTTGTTCTGACGCGCTGCTCTTCTTTATGCAGAACTTTTAATTCATAAAATACATACAATATAATGGCACAATTTTTATTTCGCATTTTAGATTCTGAACAAAGTGGATACTTGAGATGATGCTTGTCCGAAAGCTTCGATCAGTAACTCTATAGAACCGGAATCTTACTCAAATGGTACTTTAAAGAGGTGATTTTTCCAAAAACGGGGAAAAACTGTCGAAAAATTGACAAAAAACGGCAAAATACGCAATCGCCGAAATTTCCGTAAAATTGAAAAATACTCTTTGACATAACTTCTAAAATAATGCAGTTAGGGACTTGAAATTTTCACTAACCATTAAAAATAGATACGAAAACTTTTCATAAAATTTTCAAAAAGATTCGATCAATTTTAAATTAAGTACGGCATTTTGAAAATTTCTCATTTTTTGTTAGTTTTTATGTAATAAAATTTTTGATTTTTGATATTAAGACTTGAAAATTTAATATGATCTCACTGACATATATGTCTAATTGACCTGAAAAAATCTCAAAAATCGTTTGACAACTTTTTTTATAACAGTTTGAAGTTAGAATTTCTATGAAATTCGTTAGTTTCACCTAAAATTATGCACTTTAACGTACATAAGAAAATTGGTTTGACCGATTGTTTTGAAATTTGGTGCCTAGATAGAAAATTTCATTGCGAATATTTTGGTGCAATAAAATTTCTTACGGGCGAATAATTAAACATTTTTACAAAGGTTTGATTGAAAAAAATTTGGAGAAAATACTGACAATTGTAGTGATATATTTCCTTTTGTAATTATTCCAAGAAGTTTGACAATGTTTTCCTTATCGCCATCATATGTATTTTTTGATGATGAATACGATGGTGTGAATTAATAACCACGTGCATCAATAGTTTCCTAATTATTTAATTCTATTTCGAAAATTCAATATTTTTGGTTATTATACTACTTAAACAATAAAACGTTTGAAAAATTCTGTAATCATTTATTCGTATTTTGAATATATAATAAGTAGGGCTAGGGACTTCTAGGAGTTAGCACGTTTTTCAAAAATCATTCAAAACATAACATAATTCAATAAATATTTTTCAATATTTATTTTAAGTTTTCTTGGTATTGGAAAATTTTTCCCTGAATAACTGAAGAGATTGAATATTATTTGATATTTGTATTTGTTTAAATGTAAGCTTAAAAAGAATAAAGATTAAAAAAAAAAAAGTTTCATAAATAAAAAAAAAAAATAATATATATATCAAAATATATTATACAATAAAATTTTTAAATGTATTGAGTTTTTACAGAAAAATTAATGTTTTATAAGAGATTATTTTAGCATTTTTGCATATTTTTAGAGCATATTTAGTACATTTTTATAGCATAATGTATGCATATTTTAAGTGTTTTTAGAGCTATAAGTTTCAAGCCCTAATAATAATTATTAAATTATTATTTTTGACTAATAAATGAAAAAATAATTGAAAATAATTGTTTTTTTTTTCTCGTACATTGTCGAGAATAGTTTAAAATGATCTCAGAATGTTTAATAATGCACTAAACGTTTTAAAAGACAATAGTTAATTATTAAGATTTGTGTATGGTATAAACGCAGTTTAAGCTAGAGCAGCATCATCATTTATGACAGTAAAATAAAATCAATAAAAAAATGATAACATCTGAGCACGATTTATGTTATATAAATTCCAATGGGATTTACACGTGATTTTAAAAAGAAAAATATGTTAATGAACGTATAACAATAATAGCTTTTTAAAGGGATCAACTTGAAGGCTATTTTTATTATTATTATTTTTTTTTTCAAAAATTTTTATTATTAAAGTAATTGAATCTATTATCAAGCTTGAAAATTACATCGCATAATGATAATCGATAATAGATTAATTTTCTTCAAATGTTACATTCTGAGTTCTACTGATTGGCTATCACAAATATAATATGCCGTTCGTTTAAAAGGTTAAGATGCTATTTTTTTTTTTTTTTTTTTTTGTAATGGGAAGAGCATAGTGTAAGCACAGTAATCACACTAAAACGTGAATCTAATTTCATCGATATCATGTAGTTACAGAGATGTTTTCTTAAAAAAAAAAAAAAAAAAAAAAACTCAGATTTAATTTATGTATATAGTTTTTGAGTTTAAACAGTATTTAGTTTTAAATTCTGAACGAAGTGAAGAAGCTAGTGTTTTTTCAATGATGTTTGTTTTTTTTCTTATTTTTTTTTTCTGTGTAAAACTTTTCGTATGGAAATACTTGTCCAAAAGTTTCGATCAGCAACTTTCTGAAACCGGATTTGCCTCTAGATGGTACTTTTAGAGAGGTCATTTTTTGAATAATTTCTCAATTCTTCAATTTTTTTTTTGGAAAAAATTACCTAAACTTTGACAAAAACGACTCAGAAACCATCATTTTTTGATCTGATCTATATGAAAATTTAAACATA
>JAIPRM010014710.1:0-10588 GCA_025469315.1 Stegophylla sp. TES_Ste_2020
CATACTTCGCACGATGGGTGTACTTCGCACGACGGGTGGTATTCTTTTGACGGACGTATTAAATTTTAAAGAAACGATAAATCATTTCTTCAGTAAAACGATTCTGAACGAAGGAAGTTAATAATATGAGAAAAAAAAAAATGTTCGAAAAATGTCCAAAAATTTTTTTCACATTTTCAAAATTTTCTTGCGCCAAAATCTTTTTTATAGAATTTTCTATCTATGCTTAAATTTTCATAAAATTCTGATCAAAAAATGATAGTTTTCGAGTCGTTTTTTTGTCAAATTTTGGGTAGTTTTTTCCAAAAAAAACATTGAAGAATTGAGAAATTCAAAAAATGACCTCATTAAAGTACAATTTAGAGGCGAATCGGGTTTCAAAAAGTTATTGATCGAAACTTTTTGACAAGTATTTCTATACGAAAAGTCGTACACAGAAAAAGAAAAAGAAAAAATAATAAACATCATTGTAAAAACAATAGCTTCTTCACTTCGTTCAGAATCTAAAATTTTGAAAATGCATTGTGGATAATTTTATGGTTTGTCCAATAAAATTTTGTAAAAATGATATACAAATTCTAACTTTAAACGAATATACCTGCGGAGCAATATATAATTCGATCAGAAAATGTGTTTTTGCCAAATAAACAAAACACACTTCATAGTGTTCAAGAGACCGGAAGCAGCTTCTTCGCTCAAAACAAAGCAATCATTGTGACGCGGTAAAAAAAAAAAAATCAATACCAAAGACTTAGAATCTCAACTGTTAATCTTGAGCTAATATTAATCCGCACGGACGATGACTTAACGAAATAATGATGTCATCGGAGGTCGGCCGGAAATCGGCTGACGGAAACGTAATAGAAAAATAATATTCGAATAAACAGTCACGCGAGTTAAGTTCACAATCACGGAGGTCATTAATAACGCACGTTAAGTACGACAGTGAACAAATAATTTCCGAAGATGGTTACGCGCACTGCAGTTATTCCCTTTAAGCGCGATCGTTTCGCCTAGATAAAACTAAAATCATAAACTCCACCACCGATCGAGGCCGAACACTTGTGGGGGGCAAGGGCGATATTGTTTATTTGTTTTGTGTGATGATAGGATTTATATGCAATAAAAATATGATAAAAATTTACCAAAAAAATATATGTATATATATATATTCATAAATAAACACATTTAATACAAAAACATATTTACACGGTTCTGTTTGAAAAATAAATAAAAAATAGGATTTATAAATATTAAAGATATTATATTAAATTACCACAAAACAATATGATAAAAAGGATACGTAAATTACAAAAACGTTTTTAAAAACACTAGCTTCTTCGCTCCATTTAGAATCTAAAAAAAAAAGTGTTGTTCAAAACGTCAACAATGCTTTTTAAACTTGAAACAATAACGTGATGTCTTAAATTTTTAAAAATTAACGATTTTCATGACGCAGTTGTTGCATACCTAAATTTTGATTCTTCTCTAAGAGTTAGATTTTGAAAATCTTTGTCCAAATTCATTTCCATTGGAAACATTGCGTATCACAAACACACATTTTTATCACATTACTATTTTCCAACAAATTATATAAATAATTCTGAGTAAAGCAAAGAATGTATTGGTTTTATAAATCTGTGTTTTTTCTGTATGTCATCATGAATTCGGGTAGCAATATTGGTTCAAAAGTTTTGATCAGTAATCGGAAATGTCAAATTGATACTTTTGGAAAGTCATTTTTTTTTTTAAATTCTCAATACTTTTTCTATGCGCTTGCCTAGAATACCCGAAAATCGACAAAAAAAAAAAAAACGGAGCGAGTGTGCGTGGAGTCATTGGGAGACTTAGTGGTTGACCGCAGATTCAACAGGCTATACACAATATTACAAAAACAGTAAATCAAACGATTGCTACTCGAAAACGACGGATCGCCTTGTAAACATCTTCTCGAGTATAAATATATAATATTATTATACACCATCGTCGCCTTTCCATTCGGCTGCAGGTGCTAAAGATAACAATAATAATAATTAATAGCAATTTCCTATCGGTTACATAACGATGATCGTTCATTGTTATCGCCTCGGCGAGGCCTTCCACCATTGTGGCGTCTATTCAACCGTTTCACTATTGTCAATTCTGTGCGTCGCGCAAGTGTACCACAATGTTACGCATCTACCTGTAGCTCCTGAGATTATGAAAATAATCAAATCCTAAATATATATAATTTATAAATCACGTATATGATTATTCACCAGCCCCAATGAAAAAGTAACTGCACTTTAGCAATTTTCCAAGAGAGCCAATTAAAGTTTCAAACATGAATTCTTGTTTTTGATATTATTTATTGTAATAGATTAAAATAGTCGGTTTTTTTATATACTTACTGTGGGATTTGTATAAAAATCTGTTGTATATTAGTCAATAATCAAGGGTTCTCAACCTAGGGGGCACACGAAATTTCAGGGGAGGCGTGAAATATTCACATGAAACCACACATTTCATCACAGAACATGAAAATATTGTTTATGATGATCTATATTTTTATTTTTTTGTAAGTAGGCATGCGATTATCTGTCATCATTGTGTAACAACTAACAATACTATTTTCAATAATTTAAAGAATATTATTGAACTATTACTATCCATGTTAATACCCAACATTAAGAATTAAAGTCTCATGTATTTATAACATAATATTATAATTCATTCTTTTAGTAGTGGAATTGGGGGCGTGACCCCATATTATAGTATAAAAGGGGGCATGAACCTCAAAAGGTTGAGAACCCTTTGTCAATAATATTTCATAATATTAATTTATAATTAATAATACCGTTTTCGTCGGAATTGTGGTCTTTGTGGTGTTTATACAAAAATAATTGTTTCTTATTACCTCTTTCGTCGAAAAAAAAGTGACTGTCGTTTTTGTGGAAACATAAAGAACACTAAGCTCTATCAGAATGTTTGTGATAATCACAAAAGTGTTAAAAGTATAATAACTGCCAAGTACCTTTTTCTATAAGCGATGGTAATTTATAAGTAGAACTATGAATTTATAATATAATGAAAAAACTTAAAAAATGAATTTAAAATTCTTAAAATGTTATAAAATTCAATAAAATAAGCGATTAAAATGTCGAAAATGTAGTATCAAGATATTGTCATCTTACTAGTATAAGAATAAATTGTATTTTAATGTTAATGTTTATACTAATTGTACTTATTAAGCAAAAATTATTCAATTTACTGAAGTGTAAAAAGTAATAAAAAATAATTTTGATTGAATTTGAATTGACAATGATTTTGTAATACTACTTAATTTTTATCAAACCTTGACATATAAAAAGATGGAACACTTACATAACTCTTGTATAAAACATATTTTAAAATTAGGATATTACTTGTGAAGTATAAAGTATTACGTATTTACAGCTTATTTACGTTTTTTTACATAATTTTGATGAAAATTTCATTTATTTCTAAATTTTTATAATATTTGAATTAAATAAAGATAGTTTCCAAGACAACATTTTGTCAAATTTTGGATAGATGTCCCAAATTTTGAGAAAACTATTGAGAATTTCGAAAAATGATCTCTCAAAAGTACCATCTAAAGGCGAATTATGATTAAAAAATTTGACAGTTAAAACTTTTGGACAAGTATTTCCTTGAGTATATCCATACGAAAATGTGTTTACAGAAAAAAAAAATAATAATAATAAAAAATAAACATCTGTGTAAAAACACTAGCTTCTATGTTCCACTCAAAATCTAAAATAAAATAACGATGATTTATGGTGTCTATACTTAGTAACTACCTAACTTTAAATATAACTGCTTTCTAATACAAAAGCAAAATATCGTTATCAAGTCAACATGATCAAGTACGTATGTCGTCAATTTTAGTGAGTACTACCGCTCAAAAATATATTTACTTGTTGCCTATACTGGGTGCAGAACATATTGCGTTCCAAGTGTAAATAAATCGAATGGAAAACTGATTTTCTGACTGTAAAAATATGTTTTTGCAATGAATGCAAAAAGTATGTCAAATCGAATCCAGGTGCGTATGTTACCAAAAAAAAATATTTTATAAATTATTTTAATCATTTTTTTTTTCCTACTGATGTTTATTTTTCACATATTCAGTATAATGATGGGAAATTAATAAATTTCCCTTTAAATAATTTTTAAGGGGACTATTTTTCACTTTTTAAGGAAACTTAGCCCTCTATATATAATATATATATACGCCCATATGCGTCACCTCAAAAGCGTTGTTGGAAAAAAATAATAATTACACGTTTCGTTTATAACGTCGTCGGCTAATGACATCGTTATAATGACCCCTCTTTATAAAAAATTTTACTACACGTATGTTACCTGCAATATAAAATATTTATCACACGATATTAATTTAACACGTGATTGGTCATCGATACCGTTAACCAAAAAAAAAAAAAAAGGTCCTCGACTAGGAAAAACGTCAAATAATTCACGAAAATTAGTCGTAATGATATTGACGGTCGTTCCGCTATGGGGGAAACATTCCTTTAATTATTAAATTTATAATTATTGCTACCTCCTGCGTGTTAGGAGTTCCAAATTCTAATTTTCGATTTCTATCGTAACAGTTTTTTTTTTTTTTTTTTGTAAGAAAAAAGTCGATATCAATGTAAATACTGATAGGCCTAAACAATTTCAATGTAATAAAACAATACCTACGATGAAAGATAACAATATATTATATACAGGATACTAGAAGATCCATTTTGGACAAGTAGATCTATACAAAAAAAGTGTAAACAGAATAAAAAATAAGAAAAAAGAATAAACATCATTTGTAATAACATTAGCTTCTTCATTTAGTTCAGAATCTAAAATCAAAAAAAGTTACAAAAAAAAAAAAAAAAAAATGTCATATTGTACTTTTAGAATTGTAAATTTTGAAGTGTAAATTATTAATAATTAATAATTTTTGTAAACAACAAATAAAATGTATACAAATGGTATACAAATGCAGTACAAAAATGAAACGTGTAATTTCTGTAAAAGAGTATGATTATATTTTAAATTAACATAGTTAATTTGTTAATTGAAGTTAATGAACTTAAGTGCGCAATAAACTAAGAATCTGATAACACTGACATAATATGAGATATTTTTAATCGCTTATTTTGATGATTTTATGTGCCATGAGCACATAATTTTACCAATAGGTAGGAAATAAACGATATTTTCGTTTAAATATATCAATTCTAATGCTATTATATTATGTCTGTCTAACGATCGTCCGTATGGCGGTACATTTCCTATCATACACGAGTCCTGCGTAAGTCAGTTTGCAGGATATTGATCGAAGAGTGTCAACAAGTGACGTTACTCTCATACAATATTGTTGGATAACATATTCTACGATATCGAGGGAATAACCATTTGACGTTTGTGTGTGGGCATAGAATCTAATAATAATTAAACTATTCCAATAATTCTGTTGATTTCGATGAAATGAATATATAGTACATAATATTATGCTAGGTCTGACACTGATATCATGTCCCCGACACTGGTCGTCTCGAATCAAGGGCGTAGTATTTCTTGAGGGGTTGATGACCCCCTCACCAGACGTTTAGTGTAATTTAAACACTTTTTCGGACATTTATTTTAAACTGGTATTTTAAACACTTGTTAAAAATGTCGATTAAATTCAAATCATCTAAATCGTTCTCATTTTATAATTTTACTATCTATCTTATCGAATCCTGACAAAAATCATACTTAAACTCTTGTTTATTATACGCAGATCGTGTAAAATATTATAAAAATAGGATATAAGTTAAATAACAGAAAGATGAAGCGCTTACAACTTGTTTAAAATAAAAAAATTTAAAAAAATGTTTATCGTAAAAATGTGTATTGATGCAATTTGATAATATATTTTACAATTCTATATAGACTTAATTTTCCAAATAATTAATTAAAACACATACAGAAACCAAAATAACCGGTTCTGGAACCGTTTAATCTTAAAAATGTAAAAACCCGAACCTTAAAATCAAAGAATATTAAAATTTGTTACACTAATAATAAGTGTAAAAGGGTTGATTTCAGTTCGTTACTTAGTAGTAATATAAAATAATGACTAGCTTGTTTATCGGTTGAAAAAAAAATAAAATTCAAATTTTCGAATGTCATTATTCTCTTGTGTTGTAAATATTGTACAAATTTTTTTTCAATTTTGACCACGGGAAATATTATGGCAGCAATTCTTCAACTTAAATTATACTATACAAGTAAACCCTAAAGTCGGGTTATTATCTGTGGTCATTAAACGGACTTTTTTTCCCCTAATAACTGGTTCTTGAACCCTAATTTTTTTTTGAAAACTCGAAACTATTTCTGAAATCTACAAAAATAAATACTTTAATAAATAGAATCGAAACTGGAACTGTAAAACCCAATAGGTTCCAGTCGCTGAATAAAATATATAAACAAATATAATATCTTTCTTAAATTTTTATATTAAATTTTTTTGGTTTTTAGTTACTTTACCAATCTAATATTTTATTTTTATTTTAGTGTATTTATTTTTTATTTACTTAGGAATCTATTAGTCTCAAACCATCGAATATTGGAAATATTTTCTTTGAACCTATCATTTTTCAAAATATTTTTTCCTGTTATTTTTCATTGTTTGAACATGCAAAACACTGAACATAATTATTTCAAAATTTAAATTAAAGACCCACAAGGACTGAACTCGTCTCGAACCGATCTGTTATAATAAAGAAACTCGTGTTTAAGAGTATTTTTTTTTGGGGGGGGGAAGGGGAATTGCATAATATGAATAAACTGTTCGTTTTATTTAAAAACAAACGTCTCGACTTTTTAATATTTAAATAAGTTGTTATCTAAACCGATACACGTCATGTCATATTCAAATAATAATATTTGCGAAGCGCGTCTCGCGGAATTTTCGATTTATGTATTTTCTCCATTTGTTGTTTTGTTCAATTGTGAATTTGTTATTTCCGTTTTCTGCTTCAATCGTTTTCGGCGAGAATAACATTTTACATATTATTATAATAATTGAATTAATGCGTTTTCGAGCAGATTCGTGCACTTGTCTATTCGTTCTGGGATCACCTTGACCGCGGAAATCCACGGCCTGGTTGAATTTATTTAGTATAATTAAATTAAATTTAAAAAAAAGTTAATAATTTAATTTATTTATTACTCATACATATAAGGTATATGTAATAAGTAATTTATCTACACTTAACGCAAACAAAAAGATAAATTATTATTATTATTGCGATCGGGAAACGCACGATTCTGACTACGAACGGAAATCGAGTACGGTGTTCATATATTTTTATTTATTTTCTTTTTTTTTTCTTTTAGTTAACGGTGTTCATAAAAAAAAAAAAAATACATTATGATGAGTAAAAGTTTCGAAAATTTATATCAATTATAAGATATGAGTAACCTCGCCTAAATATATTATTTTAATGACCAGAAAAGTTATTAAAATAAAATAATAATATTATCTACATAAAAACCCCGTGAAAAGTGACCGTCGCCGCACTGCAGTGGTCCAAAATGAATGTTTTACGAGTTGAAATTAATACCGTTTTATATTTAAGGTTAGTAGATACCGCCTAATAGATCAAACTGTATATTTTATGGGTCATATGTTTCATACTTCCAAGTTATTTTGTGTCGGCAGTCCGAATATTTTACATTTTTTTTATATCATTAACTTTCTTCGTTCAGAATCGTTATATTGAAGAAATGTTTTATCGTTTCTTAAAAATTCAATACACCCGTCAAGAGAATCCCACCCGACGTGCGAAGAACACCCCCCCCCCAACGAGCGAAGTATACACTTATTTTTCTTTTTCTTTATTTTTATTAGATAGAAAAAAAATAAGGTAAAGTAAATTAAGGTAAAGTAAAGTAAAGTAATGTAATGTAAAGCAAAGTAAAGTAAAGACAAGAAATATACTTCGCACCACGAGTATTCTTTGCTCGTCGGGTGAAATACTCATGGTGGATATGGTGAAAATAACGAGATTACTATTGTTCTATATATTATTGACTTCTTTCGTTAGACTCGTATTATCATAAATAAATAATAAATCGTTTCTTTAAAATTATACACACCAATCAAGAGTATCTGATGACCCAAAGAGCGAAGGATACCCGTGGTGCGAATTAGTAAATATTATGTCCGAACAGTAATCGATAGTCACATTCCTTAGATTTATTTAAATATAATAATATAACCACATAAAAACCAATAGACAAACAAAAGTATACTTTTTTATTACATTTAAGGTTAAGCATTAAAGCAGAGAGCAAAAAAAAAGTAAATTTTTCCTTAAAAAAAGAGAGGAGGAGGGCGGCAAATCTGATTTCCGCCCCGGGTGGCTAAATTACACGCTACGCCACTGTTTGAACGACAATAATCGCATTCCTCGCTAGTATAGATTTGAATAAATTATTCCTTTTTCTATTGTAATAATCGACTTAACGTATGATAAAATAAACTAGGCTTCTCCGACCGTCAAGTTTTTTGCAACGATCTCACTTCCCACTTCACTCTCTCGTCCGACTATTTTAATTATCAATATAAATTATTCGTATTTTCCAATAATTTGTACCGTGGGATCCATGGAGACGGTAAACGGAATTTCTATAATTTTATACATCCCCCAGGAAAAAAAATCGAGTCCTGTAGGACTCAATCCTGGGCCTGCTTTAGTGTGTGTTGTTGAAAAAATTCGAGGAACTCACTTCTACACCCTCACGTCCCGCTAATGATGACGCCCCTATTTGAACAATATTGTTATTTTCTTACGCCGCGAGACTTTGACGCCAATTTTCACGCTAAAAACTTTTGAAACGACATCACACATTCAGATCAAAAATTACACAACGTTAACGGGTATTAAGTTCCACGCGACAAATGACTCGACTACGTCATTATGACTCGCACACTTATTACGCGAGTCTAATATAAATTCGAATCGCATTTACATAATAATAGTTTAATGTAATACGAACTGTTTTCTACTTAAAATATTATTTCTACGTAAATTCCTCGCGAAATTCGAAGACGGTTATTTATTATTGTCATTAACTAACTACTACTCGAGAAATAAATTTCTTATAAGAAAACAAAAAAAAAAAAAAATACACAAGCAACACCAAACTCTCTGTTGTGCTCAAATTTCATCTTATGAATATTATGTTTTTTTTTTTAAGTAAATGACATACGTAGAATAATTTTAGATTCTGATCGAAGTGAAGGAGCTAGTGTTTTTTTACAATAATGTTTATTATTTTTTTTTATATATAATATATATATTATATTATATAATATATTGGCGCGATAAAATTTCTTACGGACAAAGAATTAAACATTTTACAAGGGTTTGATTGAAAAAAAATCGGAGAAAGTACGAAATAAATTATCTGTTTTATTAAATGTTTGTTATTAATACACAAAAGGTTGAGAGGTTGATCGGTAATGTTTTATTGCATCTTTTTAATTATTGTTGTTATTATAATTATCGTAATATTAATGTTAATTATGACAGGTGGTATGTATAATATAATATTTTAATAGTTTAAAATCTTTTATTTGATTAAATATCCTAATAGCCAATCAGGTATGAACATAGTTTCGACCAATGACAATCGTTTTGCTTTCAATAATTAAATAAAATTAATTCATAGCAGTCGTCCCGTCGTCAGTGTTCAAACCGATGCGGTAAGGAGAGGTCGTCCGCTGATCGGTTTCATTCACTCTCTCCTCTCTCTCTCTCTCTCTCTCTCTCTCTCTTTCTCTTCTCTCTCTTCTCTCTCTATTCTTACTAAATCTGTTTTATCTATTATGTGTACACTTTTTTTTTTCTGACACCTTGTTTCCTTGCGTTATTCGATTCGTTGAAGGTACGCGTGCGTGATGGTGGAGAGGGCATCGGTAATTCGCAGTTAACAACCTGTGTGGTTGCTCAAGTCGCCTAATGCCGTGTACTGGACGTAATCTTAATAATGTGAGGGTACATGTGTGTTTTAACTTAAATTTATAAGTACACGTAGTATTTAAAACGGAATTCGTGTGCGCGTTAGGTAGGTTAGGCAGGTTTAGGTAGGTTAGGTAGGCTAGGTAGGTCCCCTCCATGAGCCCACCTTGTCGTGGTGGAGGGGCTCATGCCTTTAAGGGCATGCTAACGGGCTCATCAAAAAACGATTTTTTTTTCTGTGTACAACTTTTTGTATGGAAATTCTTGTCCAAAATTTTTGATCAGTAACTTTTTGAAACCGGATTTACCTCTAGATTGTACTTCAAAGAGGTCATTTTTTTAATTTCTCAATTCTTCAATTTTTTTTTTTCGGAAAAAACTACCCAAAATTTGACAAAAACGACTCGGAAATCATAATTTTTTAATCCGAATTTTATGAAAATTAAAACATGGATAGAAAATTTTATAAGAAAAATTTCGGCGCAAGAAAATTTTGAAAATATTAAAAAAAAAATTCGGACATTTTTCTAACATTTTTTTTTCTCATTTAT
>JAIPRM010014711.1:0-10588 GCA_025469315.1 Stegophylla sp. TES_Ste_2020
GATCAGTATCTCTAAAAAACCGGAATCACACCCAGATGGTACTTTAAAGAGGTTATTTTTCCAATTTCTCAATACTTTTTCCAAAAACGGGGAAAAACTGTCGAAAAATTGACGAAAAACGGCAAAATACGCAATTACCGAAATTTCCGTAAAACTGAAAATTACTTTTTGACAAAACTTCTAAAATAATACAGCTAGAGACTTGAAAGTTTCACTGACCATTAAAAATAAATACAAGAACATTTCATAAGACTTTCAAAAAGATTTGATTAATTTTAAGTTAAGTACGGCATTTTGAAAATTTCGGAAAAATCTCATTTTTGGTTAGTTTTTATGCAATAAAATTTTGATTTTTGATATTAAGGCTTGAAAATTTAATATAATCTCACTGACATATGTGTCTAATTGATCTGAAAAAATCTCAAAAATCATTAGTCAACTTTTTTTTTTTTACCCGTTTGAAGTTAGTTTTACTTAAAATTACGCACTTTAACGTACATATAAGAAAATTGGCTTAACCGATTGTTTTGAATTTTGGTAGCTAGATAGAAAATTTCATTGCGAATATTTTGGTGCAATAAAATTTCTTACGGACGAATAATTAAACATTTTACAAGGGTTTGACTGAAGAAAAATTGGAGAAAACACAGACAGATATTAAGAAATATCTATATATTATAAGCATTTAATTACTGAAGATAGATAATGTTTTATTGCATATTTTGTATTTTTCGACGCTGTATACGATGGTGTGAATTTAAATCCACATGTAACAATAGTTTTCTATCTATTTTATTATATTTTGAAAATTCAATATTTTCGGTTATTATACCAATAAACATTTAGGCGGTGCCGCCTCAATCCGTGCGCACTTTAATCGTATCGTGGGATTCCCAACATAATTATATATAATTATGTAAACTTTATATTACTATTATATAAACTATGCCGATAATTTTACAAAGGGATTCGTGTTTCATATTTATTAATAGTGACATACTATATATATGTATAACACACTACGGTTTTAAATGTCCATGTACACTGTATAGTGTACGGTATAGTTCGCACGTTTTCAGTTCGATGAACGACACTTACTATCCGTTTTGTCTCTTTATCAGTATTCGAACAATACTGACCTTTTTTTTTTTTCTTATATTATTAACTTCCTTCGTTCAGAATCGTTTTACTGAAGAAATGATTTATCATTTCTTTAAAATTTAATACGCCAGTCAAAAGAATACCACTCGTCGTGCGAAGTACACCCATCGTGCGAAGTATGTCCGGCTTTTTTTTGTATTGCAATTATTGGGAACAACCGTGGCTTATCAAAGATTTTTTTTTTCTTTTTTGTCAAAAGACTAACGATTGCAATCGTTGTATTAGATTACGTTGCTAAGTTTAGATATTGCATATTATTTCACCATCCATGAAGACGAGGAAGACTACAATACGAACTGCACTTATCACTTATGTCCAGTGGCGTATTTAGAAACTTATTTTGGTGGGGGGGGTGTCATACCTAATAGTGAAATAATTTTATAAATAAGTATAAAATGTTCTTTAACTTATTCAAATCAAACTATTGACAAATTACTATAACAAAATTACAAATTATATTATAAATTCTAGTTTTCGTTTTTTATTTGCCAAATCGTCAATAACTTCATCGGTTTCAAAGTCTAAATCTCGATGAATCGATAGCATGGCAAGGCCATTAAGTCTTTTCTGAAACAAATGCACGTTTAATTAAGTATTATATTTTTTGGGTTAGGTATTGACAAACATTTACCTCAGATATTGAGTTCCTTAAGTAAGTTTTAATCCGTTTTAATGTCAAAAAAGATCTCTCGGCGGTTGCATTTGAAACAGGCAATGTGGCCAGAATTTGCAAAAGCTTGAAAATATTGGGATATACATCTGTACCTATTGACAGAGCTTCCATTGCGTTTTTTGGTTTAGTAGGCAGTGAATTAATTTTTCTAATCCAAAGTTTAAACTCCGAAATTAGAATGTCTTTATTATGATCAATTAAATCAATACCATAGTGATGAATGCAGTACTCTTTCAACACCAGCTCAACAATTAAATGAAAATAAATTAATGAAATCGAACTAAATTAAATGTGTGATCGTATTAATTGTATTTTATATTTCTTTATGTTGAGCATAGGCCATAGACGCATAGTGCATACTGACAACTGACAAGTGAAAAGACGTGACAGTCACGGACTAAGATATTGATATTTTTATCGACCGATAATTTCCGCACATTAGGTTATTTATATACCATGTACGTGTGAGTGCCGTGAGGTCGATTATTATTATTATTATCCGATTACAATTTAATTATTAGCTATAATAATATTTTTTATATATATATTTTTTTTTTTTTTTCATTATACTTTATTTAATAAACAAACTGAAATTATTATATTAGTGATTTGTTTAAAATTTGACATTTTCAAATATTTTTTGTTTGGGGGGGGTGGAAACCTCCAGCACCCCCCCCCCCATAAATACACCACTGCTAATGTCAGTTAGTACCTATATAATCTGAGTGCATATTATGATGGTAATTATTAGTAAGCTAAGTTGGATTGTTATAACATCTGATAATATGTAGAAATTAATATTATGTTTTATTTTATTCAGTGCACTGCAATTTTGCTTGTATAGATCTATTTAATAAACCTATGTTTACGTTATCTAACAAAATAGTATCTAAAATTACTAAAGACGATGAGTTCATCACCTATTTTGTACTTTATTCTACTATTCCAACATTGAAGATTAATACGATACAAATGATACGAAAGATATACTCGAATATTATAGTTTACCAATACATAAAAATCGAGTTGATTTCCATCAAATTATTATAAATTTACGAAAAAAAAAAAATGGAAGATAACTGGATTTTAGTATATTAGATTCTAAATGAAGTGAAGAAGCTAGTGTTTTTACATTGATGTTAATTTCTTTTTCTGTAAAAACTTTTTCGTATAAAAAAACTTGTCCAAAAGTCTCGATCAGTAATTTTTTGAAATCGGATTTGACTCTAGTTGATACTTTAAAGAGGTCATTTTTTAAATTTCTCAATTCTTCAATTTTTTTTTTTTTTTTAACCTATCCAAAATTTAACGAAAAAGACTCCGAAACCATCATTCTTTGATTCAAACTTTATGAAAATTTTTCATAGATAGACAAGAAATATTTTGGAGCAAGAAAATGTTAAAAGTGCGAAAAAAAAATGTTGAACATTTTTAAATAAAGTATAGAAAAGAAAGCCGTACATACTTCGCACCACGTATATTCTTCGCTCTTCGGGTCAGGTACTCTTAGTTAGCGTGTTGAACATTATTGTTCTTTAATAATTAACTTCCTTCGTTCAGAATTGTCTTATTGAATAAATGATTTATCGTTTATTTAATATTCTACACACCCACTAAGAGTATCTGACCTGAGGAGCGAAGAATATTCGTGGTGCAAAGTATGTCCGGCTCTTTATTTTTAATTTTAGTATTTTAGTTCTATTCTGATTCTACATCGTATCATATTATCTATTATCTAACAACGTCACACGACAAAAAGTCATGTAAAAACGATGGCACTCGTGTTAATACGTTAGTACGTTAGTACGTTCACAATCATGTATCATCGGTCCCTGTGAATCCGAAAAGCCCGCAGGGAGAATCGAAACTCCAATGTTTATCCAAATATCAAATGAACAATATAACAATAACGACCCAACTGTTGGAATGACAATTAAATAAACATTAGAGTGACCCTTTAATATCATTGTTGATTTTAATTTAATAAAATGAGAAACAAAAGTGGTTTTATTTCTTAATAGTATATAAATTAACTAATTTTATTTATGCACATGGAATAATATAATACGGATATCGTATTACACGTATTTTTATGGTCATACTCATAACATTTCCCTTTCTCCATTTCTCTGCATGTTAGCTGTCTGTCTGGCTCTATGTTATCACTGTGTCCGTCTGTGTATGTCTTTCTGACTCAGCCTTTAACTCTCTCTCTCTCTCTCTCTTTCTCTTTCTTTGTCCCTCCCCGTACTTAATGACCTCAAATGCATCGGTAATCCGTAGAATTTATTAATTTGTGAATTCATTAATTTTATACTTATACATAAATTTTTAAAACGGATATCGTATGATGTGGATCATGGTTAAATTAGATTTGATAAGTCTATTTTAAATATTGTGTACGTATATTCTCATTGTGATGTAACATAACTTTATTTTTTCTTAGCCATCTTGTTTTCTTATTATAATTATTATATAATAATTGAAAGTACGTATGTGTGTGTGATGGTAATAAAGGCATCGATAATTCGTAATAAAAATCTGTATTGATATCTGATCTCAAGATGTTCGTGATATACATTTAATATAATGATTTAAGGTACAAGAGTGGTTTTAAATAATATATATGAATTAATTGATTTTATGCATGTATATAGTATCTAAAACGGATATCGTATCATGTCCATTATTATCCCGTGCCACCTTTTATATCACGGCTGTGTATATGAAGGATACATGTCAATTGAACGAAAATCAATTGATCGAAAACAATTGATCGCAAACGACTATTGCTCGAAATGCAATTGATCGCAAACGACAATTAATCGCAATAATAAAAATAAAAATGTAACAGTGTAATACTGTATTAAATGTAATTTGTTACACTCTGTATACTTACCGATAAAATATCAAACTTTTATACCTATTGTTTCAATATCAGCCATACTGGCCATTATTGATTTATTTATCTTATCATGACGGCCGAGAATCTTCTCGACGGTCACGGTAAATCCACTACGGATAGATCATTGCGATATCTGAACACTAACACGCTGTTGTAGACTGAAGTATCGTACCTACACCAAAATAATTTTTATACTTAGAATCAATATCAACTTATTTTTTTAAATTTTGTTATCATGTCTTTGGTGTACGTCAAAGTGAGAAGAATCAAAATAGTTTATGAAGGGTTTTTACATATAAAAGAAAAGGTTCACGAAAATAAAACATATTGGAAATGTATTGAAAATAAAAAACTAAAATGCAAAGGTCGAGTTCATGTTGTTGAAGAAAAAATTGTCAAGTATACTACTCATAACCTTGTACCAAACGCAGCAAAAATTTCCAATTACAAGTTTAATTTCATTACTTTAAGGTACATAATAATTAAATTCCGGCCAAAAATTTGAAAATTGATTTCAAACAATAATATATAAAAATTAATTTAAAATTAATACATGTGACACATTATTTTACATAACAATTACATAATAAATTAATTGTTAAAAATAAAATATAAATTAATGTCAACTAATATTTGTTGATATACCTAGTATCTACCTATGTTATTTTGTATGGTTGTATTTTGTATGTTATTTTAATGGTTTTATTTGTTTTTAAAATTATTTAATGTGTATGGCAATATTTTACATAATAACATTTCGATGAAAAATTTTTGATCAATTTTCGTTTGCGATTAATAGTTTTTCGATCAATTGACAGGATACCGTATATGAATATTCTTGAACGTGACTATATAGATATTAATTCTTTTATCTAATATAATATCTTATATTCTTATGTCTTAAAAAACTAGAGAAAACGCATATTGTTCAAAACAATTTTCGTTTAGTTTAGTAATGCCAAACTTATTCTGATATTTTGCAGTTTTTTTTTCTTCACGAGATTGAAAAGACAAAAGAGGGAACAAAATATAAACGACTAAAGAAACTTATATATATTGCTCGAATCAAAAAGTTGATTTAATAGCCTTTATTTCTTTCATTTAAAGACCTGTTTAACGATACTCCACACAATGGGGTGTGCGAAAAAATATTCATCCCTCAGTTTTACGTACGAAGGACTACTCCTTAATTATATTTTTTGTAACCACACTTTTGTTCGGTGGTTAACATAAGACACCCACTTGTAACATTTTTCGAACAACCATGGAAATATTATGTTGTGGGTAAAGTGGCCTGTGGCACAGTTATTGTATTTTTTTTCCTGTAAACACTTTATCGTATGGATCAACTTATCCAAAAGTCTCCATCAGCAACTTTTTGAAACCAGATTTTCCTCTAGTTGGTACTTTAGAGAGGCCATATTTTGAATTTCTCAATTCTTCAATTTTCTTTTTTATGAAAAACTACCCGAAATATTACAAAAAAGACTCGGAAACCATAATTTTTTGATCCAAAATTCAAGAAAATTTTGAAAATTTGAAAAAATAATTTGGAAATTTTTCTAAATCTTTTTCCTTTATATATTAAATAAAAAAAAATAAAGTAAAGTAAAGTATAGATAGTATAAAGTATAGATAAGAAAGCCGGACATACTTCGCACCACGAATATTCTACGTTCTTCAGGTCAGTATTAAAAATTACGAATATTATTATTCTTTATATCATTAACTTCTTTTGTTCAAAATCATCTTATTGAAGAAATTATTTATCGTTTCTTTAAAATTATACACACCCTTCAAGAGTATCTGGACTGAGGAGCGAAGAATTTCTGTCGTGCGAAGTATGTCCGACTTCTTATATTTTTTATTAACCAAAAATGTTCTAAAAGTACAACAAAATAATTAAAAACTATTGATGCACGTAATTTTAATTCAAAACATAGATGTTGTGAATTAGATGGGGAAAAATCATTACCAACCAACATTTTGGGTGTTGAATAAAAATACATCATAATAATTTGTCCATATTTTCAATCAAACCCTTGCAAAATGTTTATTTCTTTGTTCGCTCAAAATTTTATTATACCAAAATATTCGAAATGAAATTCTCTATCTAAGCACTAAGTTTGAAAAAAATTTTGATTTTGCATAATTTTTGCGCCCCCCAGCATTAGGCGCCCAAGGCAAGCACCTCTCTCGCCTCACCCTAGTTACGGCACTGATTTTTAGGTAAAACTATCGAATGACGTCGAAATTTTAACTTCGAAGGGTCAAAGGAAAAATAATTGACTTACAATTTTCGAGATTTTTTCAGATCAATTAGATATATATATATATATATATATATATATGAGTGAGATCATATTACATTTTCAAGTCTTAATATAACGAATTAAAACTTTTATTACATAAAAACTAATGTTATATAATATCTAATTGACAATTATTTTTATGGTATAAAGCTATGCTCAGAATCGTTTTAATGAAAAAATTATTTATCGTTTCATTAAAATGTAATACACCCATCCGAAGAGTGAAGAACACCCATGGTGCGAACCGTGTCTGGCTTTTTTCAGGCTATTGCTTGAAGACGTAGCCAAGAACAGATTTATATACCTGCAATCTATTAATAGTATTTAATATTCATAGTAATTTTTCCGTAATTTTTCCGATTTTTTTTCAATTAAAACCTTATAAAATTTTTAATTATTCGTTCATCGAACAATTTCTTACACCAAAATATCCGCAATGTAATTTTTCATCTACGTACCAAGATTCATAAAGTTCGGCTGAACCAATTATTTTTTATATGCGTTTTAGTGTGTAATTTTAAGTGAAACCAATGAATTCTGTCAAAATTCCTAATTTAAACAGTTATAAAACAAAAACTTGAATAACGATTTTCGAGATTTTACGAGTACTGTTAGAAATACATATGAATATGATTCTATTAAATTTTCAGCTCTTAATATCCATACATTAAAATTTTATGAATTAAAAACTAACAAAAAACGAGAAATTTTCAAAATGCTGTACTTACCCCAAAATTGTTTTTGAAAATTTTATGAGGTGTGCGCGTGACTATTTTTAGTAGTTGGTGAAAGTTTCAATTTTCTAGCTCCATTATTTTGGAAATTATGCCAAAAAAACAAAATCGAATTTACGAAAATTCGCGTTATGCCGTTTTTTACCATTTTAGATTCTGAATGAAGTGAAGATGCTAGTGTTTTTACAATGATGTTTATTTTTTCTTTTTTTCTTTTTTTTTTCTTTCTTTTTTTATAATATCAGTATAAGGTCTATGTATAAATATCATAGCCACAATATCCTTATCTATAACGATAATTATAGCAGTATAGCACATACAACCATCATGGTTATCTATCCACTTGCGTATTCGATTTTTTTATATCGATAATAATTTAAACAGATTATTATTTATTGATAATAGGTTTTTGATAACCATTTCTGCCCAGTGCCCAACAATAATTAACTGAAGTTTGTCAAAATTTTCATTAAAATGTATATTAATAATAAAATAGGAACGTGAAATGAAACAAAGTCAACAAAATCCAGGGGGGACGATCGCTCCTATCGCCCCCCCCTTGTATACGCCCCTGCGTAGAATAAGCTACCTACCCAAAAACTCGTGAACGCGCTTACCGCCGAAGAAAATATCACCGATAGTGCAGTTATCGTAAAAACGCTTTTAAACAAGCCTTAAGCTGTTATATTCGTGGTTTAAAAAATAATTTATAAATTAAAATCGAATTTGAAAATCCGCAAACGTTATCCACGGCCATGCAAGTAGCGATAGCTGTCAAAAAAGAATTAATTACAAATCAAACGCTTAATGAAATGCGATCAAATAGTAACAATCGACCTATTAAGAGTATTATTATTATTAAGAGTAATAATCGTAATCCGAATAGAAACAACGCTAATTATGATAACTACAGTAATACTAATAATATTTTGGTAATCTAAATAGAGGAAATAATTTTAGGAACTATAATAATTCACAGAATGGACAGCGCATAGAACCGCGTTATAATTTTAATAATAATTATAATAATAATCCTCCTCAATGTTTTAAATGTCAGAAGATAGGACATTTTTCGCGTGATTGTAGATCTCGCGTACCAAGAAACAGTTATAATAATTTCACAAGGCCACCTACTAACTACAATAATAATTTTAATAATAATAGTGTGCCACCAGTTGTTTGTACATTCTGTCAACGTGTCGGCCATAGTGTCGAATCGTGTTTCACTAAACAACAAGAGCAACGAGGCAGGAATAATAATAATAACTATAATAACTCGGGTAACGGAATAGACGGAAAAAATAACAACGCCCAATTACGATCAGTCAATCAAATAACAATCACCCATTAATTAATAATTCATTTCACATAACATTGGACTTAACAAATAATCATATCACTTGTAATTCAACCGTGTTTTTTTCTAATTTGAATATTATTCGTATTGATTGTTTACAGCCCGAAATTCTTGTTGATGAACGCGAAACTGTAAATCTCTGCGGAAAAATAATCGTACTCATAATTATAAATGATTTAGAAATACAAACCATTTTTCAAATAGTGCATAAAGATTTTCCAATACCTCACGAAGGTATTCATGGTACCTAATACATTTCATATACAAAATAAAACTATAATAAATAATGGCGATAAGACTTTAATAATCCCCGAATAAGAAAATGAAATTTGTTTTACTTTACAACCCCGTACAGAAACAATGGTGTCAATTCCACTAGAATTATCCGATAAAAAAAAAGATATTTTAATTTTTAAGCAAGAAATAAAAGAAAACATATTTTGCGGAAATATCGTTAATACGGTCAAAAATCATACGGTTACTGTATCTATTTTAAATATATCCTAACTCCCTCAAGATATTACAATACGTGACTTAAATAATATCCGTTACGACGAACATTATGACAATAATCATAATATTCATGTACGTGATATGAAAATAAATATTAAAAATCAGACCCGGTGTAACCGCAAATATTTACCTCAGTGATATTTTACCCCCCCGGTAAAATTTCACTAGCGATATTTGACCCTCCGGTAAAATCTACCAATAGTAAAATTTCGCTAGTGAATTTTTACCCTCCGGTAAAATTTCGCTAGCGTATTTGACCCCCGTAAAATTTCACTAGTGAATTTTTATCCCCCCGGTAAAATTTCACTATGTATATTTTACCACGGTGTAACAGGTGATTATTACCCACCGTGAAATTGTACCTCCATGTATAAATGTCCCAATTTAGAGGGTGATTAATACTAATTAATAATAGGGGGGGAGGGGTAAAAATCTTCCGATAAATATATTATATTCTTTATTAATTTATTTAATGTTATTTTACATAGACAAATTAAATAAAATAATAATTATAGATTATGTATATTAATGTATAAATTTGTATTTATATATATAATAATATCTATAATATTGCAACAGCTGCACCAAAACTAAAATAACCAATGAGGGGAGGGGAGAATTTTTGGAAATGGCATAGCATATTTATTTTTAGTCGTTGAGCGCTTGGGAAAGGATTAATAGGTTGAGGGTACATCGGCGTAAAACATAATACATTTCCCCTCCCCTTCGTTTTTTTAGTTTAGCTATAACTCCTGCAATATTAATGATAAGAAGATCATATGAACGGGATATATTTTGGTTTAAAGTCCTTTAAGAGGTACGCCTATCAAATTATCACGAACATTTTTTTCCGATTTTTTTTTTTTTTTTTTTTAAATCTCATTTGCTTTTTTTAAAATGATTTTTGGAAGAACTTGCTGGATGTACCTCTTA
>JAIPRM010014712.1:0-10587 GCA_025469315.1 Stegophylla sp. TES_Ste_2020
GGAAAAAACTACCCAAAATTTGACAAAAACGACTCGAAAACCATCATTTTTTGATCAGAATTTTATGAAAATTTAAACATAGATAGAAAATCCTATAAAAAAGATTTTGGCGCAAGAAAATTTTGAATATTTTTTTTTCTTATATTATTAACTTCTTTCGTTCAGAATCGTTTTACTGAAGAAATGATTTATCGTTTCTTTAAAATTTAATACGCCCGTCAAGAGAATACCACCTGTCGTGCGAAGTACACCCATCGTGCGAAGTATGTCCGGCTTTTTTTAAATTAATTATTATTAGATTTTAATACCGACTATCTAAGAACTTCCTTTTTATTGAAATAGTTGAAACAAACTGCTGAAGAGTTACAATAATAGGATTATAATTTATTTCACCTTGTGTAATGATCGATCCCGTCCTTTTTTTGGGGCGGTAGGAGGAGGGAGTAATGCTGTTGGGGGCAAAAAAAAATCAGAAAAAAAAGACAAAATACGAACCTAATTACCTAATACATCATACACACGTGACGTGTCTTCAAATAATTCGGTGTCGATGAGTTGCGTCCCTAAATAACAAACAAATTGAGGCCCGGGTTTATTATAATATGTATATATATATATATATGTGTGTGTGTGTGTGTGTGTGTGTTACGTTAAGTCCGGATAATATCGTTAATTATTATCTTTATAATATAATACGTGATGAAGTATAATATACGCTGTCTTTGGTTACTCAAGAGCTTGTCGATAATTACCGATTATCAAACTAAAATATTC
This sequence comes from Stegophylla sp. TES_Ste_2020, assembly GCA_025469315.1. Lineage (NCBI taxonomy): Eukaryota > Metazoa > Arthropoda > Insecta > Hemiptera > Aphididae > Stegophylla > Stegophylla sp. TES_Ste_2020. Next base: position 775 of record JAIPRM010014712.1, read on the forward strand.
CTATGTTGCACAGCAAGTCGATTATCAAGTCGAAATGTCGCCACGTTGCACAGCAAGCCGAAGTATATTTTTGGATTTGCGGAGAACTAATCTACAAAAATCGCAACGCAATTGCCGATAATCCACCCTCAGCCCCTTAGGAGTTAAATGAATTGTGTCAGATTTCTATAAGACAAGGTGAATTGCGTTCCAGTATTGTTTTATTGCTAAGTGAATTTCATCCCCACGAATTCCCGATGAAAACATATAGGAAGAACATTCAAGGAGTAGAGTGCGTTTAAATCGGAAGCAACAATCGATTTATAATCAAAACCCGTTTTGGAATAATTTTGGGGAATTTCGATATGTCTGAGTGTGATTCACCTGACTCCAACGGAACGTTGACTCCACGTGATACTCTGTCCCCCACCCCCACGGTGGCCACCACGTTATTGTTAATTTGATTTCGCGATGCAGATCGTTATATTTATAATAATAATAATTTAATATGTAAACAAGTCTCGAGGGCAAGTTTTGTAATTGAAGGGATCATTGTGTAAAGAGAGACGGATTTTTTTTTCGATAACGAATAATATTATATTAATCGATTGGACGGAAATATTTTTTAACTTTCTCTCTCTCTCTCTCTCTCTCTCTCTCTCTCTCTCTCCCTCTCTCTCTCTCTCTTTGTCCCAGCATATAGAACATTTTTCCGACAACGCGTCTTACTCACGGGACGTGCCTTATATTTATTTATTTTTTATTTGCTAAATAGTTTTCTTATTTGCAGAGAAAAAAAAAATCGGTATTTTTAATCAGACGTAGATATTACGAACACTGTTGAACTGTACAGTTCATCGAGTTTGTTCGTGATATATAATATAATATCATGTTTATGACGGCAGATATATATATATATGTATACATTATTATACCTCTGCGGGAATATCTTTTCTGATATTTCCCTGTAAATTATTTAAGAAATGTATAAACTGATGTAATTGTTTGATCGTCAGAAGACGGAGGAAATGAGATTTTTTCTGAAACAACGTAGCAAAAACGTAGTAAAGTATATACACACATATATATAATATACTCGTACTTCTTTTAAGTTCGTTAAAGAAGTGAAAATATTTTAAAAAGAAAATTTAATTTAATAAATTTATTTATGTTTATGCAGCAGTTGATTAAAAGCACACTTTTGTTTTGACTTAAATTGTTCATCAGTTTTCTTCTCCGAATCGACTTTCATGTTAGATATTTTAACTCTTAATTTATTGCATGGTAATTAGTTTTTTAATAAATTTTTATATGTTTTGAATATTCATGGAACACATATTTTTTCATAACAAAGTAATCCATAAACATAATAATCAGGTTTTCCGTTGAATTCGTAATTAAACTATCAACATAAATAAAATAATAATACGTAATTCACAACATTAAGTTGTTATTTATTTATACATTATATTGATTACATCCAGTTTGTAAACCAATTAAATATACAATGCGTACCACCGAATACTGATACCTAATGATTTTGTAATATTTTTCAAAAATATTATAATATCTAAAATGTAATATTTTTGAAATATATTTAGTTTAATCGAAGTTAAAACATCCTCATAATAATAAGGATAATAAATATCCTTGGTGGTTGTCTCATTTCCTCACGAGTCGTGCCTCAGAATTTTTTGAAAATATACGGGGTGCCGTGAGTCAAAAAACCTCCGAGTTAGACTCCAAAACTGGCAATTTTAATGAATGCGAGGGAAATATCGTAACGCGCTATAAATAATAATAATAAATAGTCTTCACACGCGTATCGGTGACACGTATATTATTTTATCGTTTTGCGACCTTAACGACCATACGCAAATTTCCTTTTCGTTTTTTGGGTAAAAAAAAAGGGGTTTTTTTTTTGCGGCGAGCACATCTGCCGATTGAGTTCACGGGTGAGACAGGCGGCGGCGGTTAGGTCAGATTAGAGTATGCGTTTAGAGTTTGTCACATTTTCGACTGCATAATGCCCTGACGACCCGACGCCGCCGGCCAATAACCGCGGTATACGATAAGACCATGTGTACACACATACATAATACCGGCTCGTGATCGGACGTCGTCGTCACCATTACGTTAGCCTTTATTTTATTTTTATTTTTATTTTTTCTCTTCTATTTCTATTTCTGTTTCTTTTTTTTTCATTTGTCCACCACCGCAGTACAGCAGCAGCAGCTGACGACCCGGTTATACGATTCTCAACAGAGCACTTTGCGCGAAAACCGATTTTTCAATTCGAAAGTGTCGCGTTCGCTATAGGGTTATATTCCCGTTATATTCTCTCTTCCTTAACGCGGCCTGGGAATGAAATAAAAATAACGTCGTCGGGGAGGAGTTTGCCCGCGTCGTTTTATGGCCAGTTTTCCTCTATTCTTTTTTCTCTATACATTTTTTTTTTTCTATCTATTTTTCTACTTTTTTCTCACCACTCCACCGCTCCCACCCCCCTCCGTACCGCCCCGCCCTCAACAGCAGAAGTAAACTGACTGGCACTACTATCCGCGCGCTATATACTTTTCTCGTTTTCGCCGTGTGCCGCCGCCGCCGCCGCCGACGTCGACGTCGTTCCATCGTTTTTACACTGCGTCGCTGATCGAATTTCGGGTGTTGTTCCTTATACACGAAAAAATAAACGGTAGCCGTCGGACGGACGGACGGACGGGGGGGGGGAACTCTGAGCGCAATATATCATAAAATACGAGATAAAATAAATAAAAAAAAAAACGCGGGTGCGTCGTGTTTTTTTCCCCTCGCAGTTCGCTTAAAACGAGGTGCACGGTGCGCCACGAGCGTTCCTATATCATACTCCTCTCGAACCCGAATAATAATAATAATAAGCTCCGGGAATATTATCGTATTTTTCGTCGATATTCGATCGGCGCAGTGGTGATGGGGGTGGGGGGAAATGCGTGGTCCGTAGGGATAGAGGGTCGTACGGACACGACCTCGTGACCGTTTTGCGAGCGTTCACCGCCCCCCCCCGCGCGGCGTCTACGCAACAATGTACTACGTTCCTTATACAATTCGGCCAATACAGGTAATGAGTAGGTAATATTATGATTCGGATTTTAATACAAATTTCATTTTTTTTTTTCTGCAAAAAGCTTTAAAACACTGCTTTCCGAGCAAGAAATCCTTTGAACTTATCAAAAAATTTAAAAATCCTATTGCCATCCTATTTTATTACAATGATGTTTATTTTTTTTTTTAATTTTTTTTTTCTGTGTACAACTTTTCGTATGGAAATATCTGTCCAAAAGTTTCGGTCAGCAACTTTTTGAAACCGGATGTGCCTCTAGATGGTACTTTAAAGAGGTCATTTTTTGATTTTCTCAATTCTTCAATTCTTCAATTTTTTTTCTTTTTTTTTTTTTTGTTTTTGAAAAAACTATTCAAAATTTGACAAAAACGACTCCAAAACCATCATTTTTTGATCAAAACTATATGAAAATTTAAGCATAGATAAAAAATAATATGAGAAAGATTTTAGCACAAGAAATTTTTGTAAATATGAAAAAAAAAATTTTGGACATTTCTCATTTGTTTTTTATATTATTAATTTCTTTCGTTCAGAATCGTCATATTGAAGAAATGATTTAGCGTTTCTTTAAAATGTAATATACCCACCAAGAGCTTCACACACGAGATGCGAAGAATATTCGTCGTGCGAAGTATGTCAGCAATTTCCTTTTTTGTTTTACTTTTAGGATTTTTATGGCAATTTTTCAACTTAAAAGTTAGAAACTGTTAAATCTTGATCAAATTATCTTCACAAAAATCAAAAATTTGAAAATTGCAAAAATGAAATTAATTCTCTTTGACGTGTTTTTATGTTTCGTGTACTTAACGTTTATCGACGGCGGTGAACGATTGATAACGAATGATTATATATAAGAGGGGTGGCCAAATTGTGGCTCGCGAGCCACATGCGGCTCTTGTCGTGGTTGCAAGTGGCTCTCATTATATTTTCGAAAACAATAATAATCTCATTTCTAATAGTATAACCTTTTTTTTATTCATCACAATTTAAAATTTTGAATTATGGCTTTAAGGGTAAAAAGTTTGAATTTGTATTAACATTGTACAAAAACAGTTGTTTTAGCATAAAGTTAAACATGTATTATTGTTGGGATGATATATATTTTTTTGTACCTTTTATTTCGACGAGTTTCTGACCTGGTTACATTTGAGTAGGATCGATTCAGAGTTATTCCTTAAAATGATCTTTAGTTAAAAATGAAAAATATTTGGATTTGGTTATTTTCATCATCAATTAAAATAATTCACAAGAAAATTTCATTCCAAAGATTTGTTTTAAATTATGTGCACATTTATTGATGTTTGGGTTCTTCAAAATAGAGATATACTCTTACTCTTATAAAATTCCAAAAAACGAGTGACGATTATTTTTAAACTTTTTAGACTAAAATTCTGAAAGTTCTATTCCGTGAGTTGCCTTAACTGTTGCAATGAGATTAACAATGACTCAAATCAACAGATGTAAACGATTGTATTTTGTGTAAGTATTAACAACATGTGTTTAGTGTTGAGTCGAAAATACAGAGCGTACGTGAAATGCAAAAACTAGATTTCTGCGAAAAAAAAAAGTCAGCGATTTACATTAAGATAATGTCACTTTAACGTCGGTGTGAAAAAATTACGTAGATTAATCACCATTATAATATTCTTTTAGCCACTTTCATTTTTCTCATATTATTATGCATACTTTATGCGCAATTTCTTATCTGAAATAACTGTCTTTCAAAATTCAGATTTTAACTCTGACTCTATTAATTCGTTCCTACTTCGTCCTCTCGGATGTGTTCTGTGCAATTTAGAAAAAAAAAGTCGGAAATACTTCGCACGATGGGTGTTCTTCGCACGACGGGTGGGATTCTTTTGATGGGTGTATTTAATTTTAAAGAAACGATAAATCATTTCTTCAATAAAACGATTCTGAACGAGGGAAGTTAATAATATAAAAAATAATGATTAAAAAAATGTTAGAAAAATGTCCAAAATTTTTTTTTCAAGTTTTCAAAATTTCTTGCGCCAAATTCTTTCTTATATTATTTTCTGTCTATGTTTAAATTTTCATAAAATTCGGATCAAAAAATGATAATTTCCGAGTTGTTTTTGTCAAATTTTAGGTAGTTTTTTCCAAAAAAAACATTGAAGAATTGAGAAATTCAAAAAATGACCTGTTTAAAGTAAAATCTAGAGGCAAATTCGGTTTCAAAAAGTTATTGATCGAAACTTTTGGACAAGTATTTCCAAACGAAAAGTTGTACACAGAAAAAAAATAATAAACATCATTGTAAAAACACTAGCTTCTTCACTTCATTCAGAATCTAAAAAAATGTTTCAACAAAATAAAGTTTAAATGTGGGAGACATAATAATACAGTAAGCGGTTACCTTAAATCTATGGCCACCCTTGACCACTCGTATTGGTTTAGCTCCCCGAATTCGGCTCTTACCTCCCGTGAGAGAATATTACGATAGGATAGTTTTTCGGGATTACCCCGAAAAAACAACATTTGACGAGTTCCGTTCGTGTAAAATTATATTCGCGCCAGTGACGTAGTTACGGGAGGGGTTTAGGGTTTGTATTATCCCCTCCTATGGCTGCTAATCCTGCGTACGCCACTGATCGCCGTTATCTCGTCGTGTGCTCCATTTTCCCGGTATACACGTCACCACGGTTTACAACATATTATTATTATTATTATTATAACTATTACAAGGACTCTGGATAACGGATTTGAATTCGTACCGATCAAGACGTACCGAGAACGACGACAACCTCCTTGTTTTTCCCATTTGTATTGCCGAATTAGATTGTAATCCGTTGTTATTTTTTTTTCTCCTCTTGAAATTTCGCATTTGTCGTGCAGACGACTACAACTGCAGCAGCTACACGACTTACGTCCAAAAAAATATCGTCTCGCGTTTGTTCCGATCGCGTTTTACTCGTTATCACGATGACACGCCGCCCAGGAATACTCAGATCTGTTTTCGGAATTCTTATCGGATTTTCCGATCGATATACGTGACGTCACGACGAAAACGGTTTTGTACGGTTAAACCGCCTTCGCCGTTTCACTCCTTTGATATACATATTATTTTATAATTCTTATAAAAATTACCAGTGTCGAGTGATATTTAGATAAATTAATAATAATAAAGAAGTGTCTAATTGGAATTTCAGATATTTAAAAAAAATAGAAATCTACGTAAATAATGTCTCGATGTAATGCGCATATTTATTTCAATTATTTTTCAGTCATTTAGTAATTTTGCATTAAATAAATTACAACGACTTTATATACAGTTTGAACATTACATAATATAAAACATCTTTGTTTTAATTGATTTAAGTTTAAACCAGAAATTACTTGCAAGGACTATCTAATTTCTGGCGTTTAACCGTGATGTTGAGTAGACTCATTCTCTGTATTCGTTGTAAATCGATACTGTACAGGTTCAGCGCGCACTCAATGTATTTTATCTTCTTCTTTTGGGTTATACGATTGCTAGGACCATCCCTATGCGAAGCTAGAACAACACAATAACGATGACCATGGGCGAGAACCCAGTTGGTGGAAGACCTCGATTGAGATGGGAAGATATGACAAAAAAAAGCCGGACATACTTCGCACGATGGGTGTTCTTAGCACGACGGGTGGAATTATCTTGACAGGTGTATTTAATTTTAAAGAAACGATAAATCATTTCTCCAATAAAACGACTCTGAACGAGGGAAGATAATAATATAAAAAATAAATGAGAAAAAAAAATGTTGGAAAAATTTCCAAAATTTTTTTTCACATTTTCAAAATTTTCTTGCGCCAAAATCTTTCTTATATGATTTTCTATCATTGTTTAAATTTTCATATAGTTCGGATAAAAAAATGATGGTTTCCGAGTTGTTTTTGTCAAATTTTGGGTAGTTTTTTCCAAAAAAAAAAAAAAAAATTGAAGAATTGAAAAATTAAAAAATGACCTCTTTAAAGTACAATCTAGAGGTAAATCCAGTGTCAAAAAGTTATTGATCGAAACTTTTGGACAAGTATTTCCATACGAAATGTTGTACACAGAAAAAAAAAGAAAGAAAGAAAAAATAATAATAAAATAAACATCATTGAAAAAACACTAGCTTTTTCACTTCGTTCAGAATCTAAAAGTCTTGGAGGCACTGGATGGAGGACTGGATTGGACAGGGAATCGAATTTGTGACGGGGTAGTTTTAATAGTCAATAAACCCTAAAAAAAAAAAAAAAAAAAAAGAAGAAGAAGAATTTATCTAGATAAAAATGTAACATTCGATTTTTTTATTTATCAGGATGTTCTTTATTCAGCTAATGATCTAATATTTATCTGGACATTATTTGCGCTATCCGAACTCAACACCGAAACTTATTATTATTGCCTGTCAGAGCGTTTAAATAATAAAATATTGTTTGCTGAATACGCGACAAAACGTTCCTACCGCATATGATACGACGCACTACGCTCCAGAGGGGAGTTGGACGATGACGATGACGATAATAATAATATGGTAAACTACAAGATTATAATAATAATAATATATATATATAGTTTTGCGGACATATTTCTTATAGACAACAATATTATTATGCACCCGCGCATTTGGCATATTATAATATCAGTCATTCAAGAGCCATTAAACAAAGTCCCGCCGTCGCCTCCCGTGTATTATAAACGCGACATAAACCTTTATCTCGACATCGTCTCCAGACGTTACGATAATATTATCTTTATTCAAATTTTCAAAGGCAAAAGATGAGTTAATGACTTAAACACACTCGAAAAGTTTCCGCACATATTTTCACTCTCACGTATTATGCACGTAATCGTATATTATTATCGAGGGCGTAGCCAGGATTTATTTTACGGCGGAGGGGGGGGGTGATTTCTAACTTTAAATGTAGTTTGGTTTTATGAAAATGTTTTGTCTGCCCAGCGATCATAATAAAAAAAAAGTGTGTACTTCGTTCGTCGGGGTATTCTTCGCACGTCGGGTGGGATTCACGACGAGTGTATTGAATTTTAAATAATAAAATGATTCTGAACTAAGGAATTTAATAATATAAAAAATAAATGAGAAAAAAAAATGTTAGAAAAATGTCCAAAATTTTTTTTTCACATTTTCCTTCTTATATTATTTTCAATCTATGTTTGCATATTGTTCGAATCAAAAAATGATGGTTTCCAAGTCGTTTTTATCAAATTTTGGGTAGTTTTTTCAGAAAAAAAAATATTGAAGAATTGAGAAATTCAAAAAACGACCTCTCTAAAGTACTATCTAGAGGCAAATCCGGTTTCAAAAAGTTATTGATTGAAACTTTTGGACAAGTATTTCCATACGAAAAGTTGTACACAGAAAAAATAAATAAAAATCATTGTAAAAACACTAGCTTCTTAACTTCGTTCAGAATCTAAAAAAAAAAAAATTAATGGATGCAGTAAATTATGAATTTTTTCCAAAAGTCATTACCAATAAAGATCAACAATGCTCAGTATATATTATTGTTTTGTTAAAGCTACAGTAGAGTGGGCATATTTATAAATATAAAAAATGGGACGAATAATTTTTACTGAACTTAAAATGAATAAACCATACAATTATTTGGAATTTTTTTTTTCATCTTAACATTTCTTTGGAATGACAATAAGATAAGTTAATATTGATATTTTTAGAACATTTCATATTATTTTGTTGCTAACTTACAATTTTGTAGTGATTTTTTGAAAAAATTTTTTTTTTCAATATATATATACACACATGACTGATATGTGTTGAGCAGAAAATCTTACAATCAATCTAATGATTGATCTAATGACGATGAAAAACGTCCTTTGTTTTTTTTCTTAATACTTACTTAAGACATACAATTTATTTATAAAATTTCACAAACAATGAAATATTTGACTTTAAATATTGAAAAACTTAAAAACTCAGACTTTTAGACTGTCTACATAACTTCATCAATTTTTAACAATTGTTTTTTTTTTTCAGAATTCATCATGCGTTTTGACATTAGAATGTGATGATGTAAAGCACATATTAGGGTTTTTTTTTTATAATACTTTTAACCATTTCTGTTCTCTTTGACGAAAATAATAACACAGCAAATATGAGGGAGATAACGTAATAAATATACTAATATTCATAAGAGACGATTATTTTTCACACAAACAATGTTTGAGGGGGATGGGGGTTATAACACCCAGAACACTCACTTATAGCTACACCACTGTATATTATACCGTTTTTATTGTTTACGCGCTTGTTCCGAAAATCATAATACTTTTCCGAAATCGTGTACACAACAAAACTTCCCTTTGTTTTCTCGCGTTACATATTTGTTCAAGTCGCGCGTTCTAAGCGTCACATTTCATTTTAGCACTAGTTTTCAATTACGAATTCCCGACTCGCGGTACCGCCATGCACACCGGTATAATAAATATGCATTTTTTACGTTTATTATTATGTTCTGTGTCTCCTACGATCAACTTGGACAAATTAAAAGAAATTATTTTTACCCTTATAATTACTGTATAATTACACACTTGAACCTCTTAATATCCGAAAATGTTAGTTTGTCTCGCAAATAACAAAAGTTAAAAAGCCGGACATACTTCGCACGATGGGTGTACTTCGCACGACCGGTGGTATTCTCTTGACGGGCGTATTAAATTTTAAAGAAACGATAAATCATTTCTTCAGTAAAACGATTCTGAACAAAGG
>JAIPRM010014713.1:0-10586 GCA_025469315.1 Stegophylla sp. TES_Ste_2020
GATCTAATGGTATCCACAAGATTTTTAGATTCTTACATTATTTTATTCAATAATTTCATTTCAAAAATTTTAAATCAACAGTAAGTCAAAAAAAACGGGATTAATATGGGACAGACTTGAAATTACGAGACAAAAAACGTCCTGAAAGAAGTTTATCTGGACAACAGGACGCAGAGATGAAATAAAAGATCCTAATCCTGTATAAAACAGGACGTATGGTCACCCTACCATAGTATAAATATAGTGATGTAAGCTTGAAAATTTCATTTTGAATTGTTTTTTCCATGAAATTTTCAAATTTTAATATTTATGTTAATTTAAAAATATATATATATTTATTGTATGATAATTTTATCAAAATTAAGTCAATCAAAAATAAAGTCTGTTAGATTTTTATTGTTTTTTAAATACTGTTAAATTATTATGTACTGAATTAAATTGTACTTTCAAAATTAAATTAGATGCCAAAAATATTTCATTGTTTTTTTAGCATTATTATTATTTTTAACTAACAAAAGAATGTTAGATTTTTACTATGTTTTTACAAATCATTAAATCTGTAAGTATTTAAATAATTCAAAAATTAGATTACATGCCTAATAATATCGTGCTTTGTTCTTATAAGTATAAACTAGCAAAACACTGTAAGATTTATATGTTTTTTTTTTTTTTTTAATACTGTTACATTTTTATCTGCCTACATAATTGATTTAAAAATTTAACTATATGGTAATTTAAATATGACTTACGTTCGAAGTTTTAAATTTATATTAAATACATTATATATAATTGTATAAATACACAAAAATAATTTTAACTACTTTATAAAAACAGAATGGAAGTTCAATAATGTCTTAATATTTTACATGTACCCTTAAGTTGTCTAAACAAACACTGAGGTAGGTATCTAATATACAGTTATTAATACAAAAGTGTAGATCAGATTTATTTAACTATCGAAGAAGCTATTAATTTGAAAAATCAAAAAAAATTTCATGAAAATTTACATCACTAAGTATGAACTGTTCGGGCTCCATGCTCCAGTGTGGATGGTGTCAACTGCCAAGGTAAATTCGTCTAGATTAAAAGTACTTGTCTCTTATTTCCGTATAAAAAATAGATCGAAGGCCTTAGACCGGGTCTAAGGTAGTTGGTGAAAAATTCCCTAAGAAACTGAATAACTAAAAACCCACAGGATTACCAACCAATACAAAATAAATAAATAAATAACAAAACAATCTCCGACTTGTTTCGAAAAACCGTTTTTGGAGGGTACGCAGGGATTTCGAAAACATCAGTTGGTAATATATTTTTCTTATGCAATTATTAATAAATAATATTATTGCGAGTTTCTAAAGATATTAATGTTAAATTAACGTTAATAATTGATCGCAACTAGTTGACCGTAAAAAACTTTCTATGAACAATTATTAATATTCCGTATGTTTATTCAATCTATATTGTTATTCGACGTAATTGAACGAAAATATCTGGTGGGGCTCAAGACCGTAGTTGGGGGGAGGAGGTTAAGAGTTCGGATTCCCCAGAATTCCGAAAAATTTACTACTCGATAAAAATGTATAATATGTAATAAGTAAAAAAAAAAAAATAAAGCTACAACTTTGGTAAGAATGCAGTGATTTATTTATAGAAATATGTCTTCTTGAATTGCATTACATTTTGTCGTTTCTATTACTCGGGAATATGATATAACGTACTTACAGTGTAGGTAAAAATCCTATTAAGATTATAATATAATGGCACTTATTCACAGACAAGTGACACATTTCACAGACAGTGAAATGATAATAATATGATGATGATATTGAATTATTATTATTATTATTTCGAAAAGATTTTTGTTAAAGGGTTTTTAAAAGGGTTCTGTGAATATAATGCTGAAAAATGGAATATTTTATATCACGCGTGACCGAGGTAAATTATTATTACATTGTGGAAAAAAAAAAAACCCGCAAACACGACACACTGAGCCGGATACGCCGGCGGCAGCGACTTTCCACGGTGCAGTGGGGGAAGAAGGTGTTACGGATTTTCGAAATAAAATAACGCGAGAAATGAAACGGGGTTTTTTTTTTCCCCCTCGATAAACATTCTTGTTATTCTGTGCTATTGTTTACGTATTATGGTACCGCCGACGGTGTCGCAGGACTTACGGATAAACGGAAATTATTTTCGAAAACCATATTATCATTTCATTATTATTATTATTATTATTGTTATTATGGACAGAGACGGTTTGAGATTTTATTGCTCGGGGTAATGCGATCATTAAAAAAAGAACATATTTTTAGCTAATTTGTTTAACCAATTTAGCCATTTCCCCGAAATATTTTTATTGTTTTAATTAATTACATTTACGATACATTAAAAACTCCAAAAGTACATATTTTGAAATCGATGCTTATTCACCAATAATTGTATTTTCCGTTAGCAGACGTTCTGTTATAGCAAAACACCACTTACTCGCTCACCACAATCTTTTTTGGTTATTTCAATGAACCGCATAACGTATTTTGTCCAAGCCGTCTCTGATTATGGAAACCATGATAAAATAACCAAGTATGTCAGCAGCTGTTGTGCGTCTGTTATCAGTTTTCAAATACTATTAACCACGGAACTTACTATCACAGATATCATTTTATCGTTATTTATAAATTATTATTTTATTCTACATTTCTGTCAATTATTCAAATACTGTTAATCATACTTTGTCCTTTTTAATTGTAAACTTTACTTAAAATTCTACCATCATTTAAAAATTGTATTTAAAAGCTGTATGGCGTATATTATTAAATAAATAAATAAATTGTACTAACATTTTAGAGTTAACTGTTGATTCATAAAATTTTCATATTTCGCGGGGTTAGAAAGTTATTCAAGACTGCGCGTTTACTTTAATTGTATAGCAATCATTACATCTGGCAGACATGATGTTAAATTGTAAATTGTAAAAAAAAATTTAGGATGCATATTGCAGTGATTAAATAAATCCTAATGGCTAATACTTAAATTCAAGTAACCTGTTTCAAAGCACCTGTTTCAAAATGTATATTAGTTACATTAAATCCTCTCCTAATTTGCCGAGCCCATCTTTTTCTCATTTCTGGGTCTTTAGGAAATCTGTGAAGATGGACACTAGGATCTTTTGTTTTGTTTTTCATTTCACTACCACTGACACACCCTTCATACACACAAACTGGCATGATAACCAATGAGTAATAAAATGAGAATAATATAAAATTTCAAAATAATTCATATTAATATCATTATTTTATCATGTTATCATACTTCACAAGATATTAAAGCATGATTATATATCAGCCAATGAGAAACGGCGCACACTAGACGCCATACATGCGCAGTCTCTTGTATTACTCGTATTGTTGCTGACATAGGTACCTGATTATTTTATCATGATGGAAACACGCTTTCCAATTGTTAGGTTAGATTAATGGGTCGTTGATAGACATATTCGTGGATAGCACTAAGAGATTCAATGTAAATTATAAAAAATATTAATTTTGGCCGTATTTTAAGAGTCATAAGTTACTACCAAATGGCGAGTATACTGAATCATTGACAATTGAATAGTGACAGGAACACAGGAATTACTATAATATTTTAGTAAACTGCATAATTTTATATTTGTTTTCAATTTCTTATAAATCATAGTTATCAATATTTTGATATCCTGATTTTTTTTTTGATGTCGTAGAAAAGTGCTACCCCCCTCCCCCCCCAAAAAAAAAAATAAAAAATAAGGCTTGAAAACGGAGATCATGATCTCCTTGGCTGCCTTTAATCCAGTCTTGGTTACGTCACGTCATAATTGCCGAATAATCCTTTCATAAAAATATTAGGATAATAATAATAATAATAATGTCTAATTTGAAACTCGCCGGATATTGATATAAAAATCAACGGGAAATTCTGCAAAAAAGGCGCAACCGACAAAAAAAAAATAAAATAGTGGTCAGAGTGTCGAGCGAAACTTTTGGAGCACTCTGAAAAAGTGATCTACACACACGCGAATACCGGAGTTTGAAAATAATACTTGACGATAAAAAAAAAAAAAACAACCCCATCGCTTTTAAATTCCGGATAGCTTCATGCCTCGAGCAAAGAGGATATATATATAAAAAAAAAAAAAAGGGGAAAATGGTAGAATATAAAATATCAAAGAATTTAGATTTTTTTTTCCGCCCCGACTCATTGCCGCCGCTTCATGGCTATATCAATAACCCAGTTGTTTGTGCGCCGTACAGACGGAAATATTAACCTTCCGGACTAGCCGCTGCAGAAGTTTGTTATTTGGAAAACAACAAACGATTTTTTTTTTATTTTATAATTATTTATTTTTGAATTGACCCCATCTTTAAACATGGATCGTTTATCATGAGCGTATTTTTAAACACTCCAGGATGATATATAATATTATATATCTCGTGACCGTCTTACGAAAAAGGATGAAGGGTCAAAAGGGACGGCGTGCAGTGGAGGAATATACCGTTACCAGGCGTACTTAACAGAAAACGAAAAAGTGAAAATTCAAAGTACTTTTCGAGTAATTTCACTTACTCTCCTATTTTTACTGAGTGGTTTAATTATTGTGATTTTTAGTCTTTTTTTTTATTATTAACGAGCATTGAATGACCAAAAATATTGTCCAATAGCTTTTTACGCATTAATAAAAATTATAGGTTTTAAGAATTAATATTGATTAATAACTCTTATCACAAAATATCTCCAGATATATAACTCTAGGGAACCTAGTCAAAAACGGAAAAAAAAATAACGAAGAATAAGATATAATTAAGGAGATTAGAAATGTTTGATAATTTGAAGCCAAAAGTGCAGTGTTTAAAATTTTTCCCACTTCACAGACATTCTTAAACCTTAAATTTGAAACTTTTTTAATTTTTAAATTATCTTTCAAACCATTACATTCATTTATTGACTGACAGAATAAATCATACTTTGTTTTTATTATTAAACCACTTTTAGTTTTACTGAAATTATTTTAAAATTATAATTAATAATAAATGTGTAATGCAATATTGTTTAATACACATTTTTGACAATTTTTATTTTGTTTCAAAGATATATTTTAAAAATAAATATCGATCGGAGATAGTATCTCGAAAAACGGCCAAGTAGTCACACCTGTTTGTATTATTATCACTCCGTTCGGATTTAAATTGTTTTCGTTTTGTTTTGACTCTTTAACGACATAATATTCGTGAAAATCTATTTGGAGAATGATTTTTTTGTTATTGAAATATAATTTACCGAAAAAAGTTTCAATTTCCATAGGTGACTTTTGGTACGTAGGCGACAACACTGGCACGTAGTGTACATAACGTGACCCGAAGGGAAGTGACCGGCTGGTGAAACGCGGGGAAATAAACCAAAAATAATCGTAAAAAACCCATAAAAAAGGGACTAATCTTAAAAGGGTATATTTATTTTATTTTTATTTGCGATATTGTTTTTTTTTTCAATTTAACCTACTGCACGTTTTGTTATTTTCATTCAAATCTATTCGACCTTTTAGGGTCGTTTTCTTTTTTTTATTTCAAAATATACACACAAACGTGGAAATCGTCTATTTCAGTGACATTCGGCTTACTTCTTTTTTTTTTTTTTTGTTTTTTTTCCTTGTCGCCCTTACATCCATGACAATTCGATACCACATCACTCTATCATTAAAATATTCCTAATGCATTTACTGGCCCCAGTATTTCATGTCATCCAATCTAAATTGGAGCCACATTTGTCCGATTGAGAACTATTTCTGTGAACACAGGTTTTACGGCTTCGCCTAAAAGGTATTCGTAGTGTGCGATGTAATATTGCTGTTTGATACCTCTGAAACAAAACTTGATCAGTGACGTCACATTTTTGGGTCGGTCCATTTTCGTGTTTGGGAATGGTCTTCATGTGGATAAATAAATAACTTTCATTTTTTCTATCTTGCCAATAAACATTATTTATTTTACATTGTAATTTATATTTAATCGTCGATACTCGTGTAGGATTATTATTTATTACAGTGGCTCACTGGTTTTATTCTATTTTCAAAATTATTGTTACAACTTTGTCTTTACAGCTTCGTAATCGTATCAATCCGTCTGAGCCCTTCTTCTCTCCTATAAAGCATTTATGTTCCAAATTTAATTTCCAAAAATTATTTTTACGATCAAGGACGATATATTATTTTCCTAGGAAAATTATATCAGAGGAAGACTAGAATATATTTTAACATCGAGCATGAATATTTTTTGTGATATCTTTGGGATGATGAATATCAGAGGATGTTTCAAGGAGAAGGATAGAAATTTGCTTTTTATTGTTTTAGGCTTATTTTCTATTCAATAATCGGCTATTCAAGGGCCTTAACAAATAGATTAATATTTTACATTGGAGATGGGTTTAGATGTTTTTACCTGGTTTCGTAGATTTAAATTTCTTTTTCGTTCGTCCGGCATAGTGATTGAATGGAACTGGTATGGGTGGGGATTGTCGGTTTTCACGAAATAGTTCCTTTGATTTGGATATTAAATTCTTTGAGTAAAATCTCATATGTCTTACGGCCAGAGAGCGATGTCGTTTGGACGGGATTCTATTTGACGTCTCTGCAACACGTGGTGATCGCGGGTTAGGGATGAAGTGGGAAAACTCACGCGTATAATAATATTATACTATGGCGTCGCGTACGCCAGAGACTTTTCGCATTTTGACGGCGAGTAATAACAATGCCCCTCCCTCCCCATCACCCCGCCACCCGGAAAATTTTACCGGTTAGGCCGGCAACGCGTTTGTTATCGCGGCGTATATTTAAGGCGATAGAGGCCCGACGTTCTACATGTATATATGCGCGCACAAACACATACATTATATATTATAAATATATAGTGGTAATATAGCGAATTATATTTCATGTCCCGCGGCTTCCGCGTAGTCGTGTTTCTTTCTTTATCGTTTGCATCGCTATATTCCGCTTTATTTTCGAAAAAATAACAAAAAAAAAAAAAAATCATAAGAATAACGACAGTAATAATAATACATAATAGTAATAAATAGTAGTGGTGCCGGCATGTATCTTGCGGCCGGCAATACGCGGTTAAAATTACTTTGCTTCTATTTTTTTTTTTTTTCTTTATCCGCCACCGTCTTTATATTTCTCTCCTCTCGTCATGACTTTGCCGTCGAGTTTTGAACGATTTTTGAAGGACAGGAAGTCCTCCCCGCGCATGCGTACCTGTAAGCCAAACGGTCAGAAGGAATGGGGGGACCTGTTTCGTCCAACGATTTTTTTATCGTTTAAAAATGAAGTTGGAAGTAGTTTAATTGGGTATAATATAATATGTACAGTTTCCTTTTATATTTACAAACTTAAATTTAAACAGTGAAAAAAATAATCACAACTTTTATAGATTGGTCAATACACATTAATTTATTACTTTTCCACGAAGATACACATTTTACAGTTAATCAATTTTTTTTGTTTTTAGTCAACTAACATATTTTTGTAGATAATAAGTAGAATAGGTAAGTACGCAAGTAATTATTAGGACGTCACTCACTAGTCATTGATAATTTAGACGTATGTGAGAGTGGTGATAAACATTTCTTATTGATAAAACACTAGAAAGAGTCATATAGTATAATACAATAAAGTGATCTAATTCACTTTACAAAACATTGCCAACTTCATTCTTAAATGACGGAAAATTCGTTGGACAAAACGGAGTTTTTTTTTTAATTTTGAAAAAATGTTGGAAAAAAGTGGAATTTAGGTGAAACGGATCACGCCCGTCAGAGGCACGTCTGAGAAGTGAGAAGGCGAATCAATGGCATTTGATCTCTCCAAAAGCCTCTTTTTTATAAAATGATATGTTTGTAATATATAATCGTATCATTCAATATTGGCATAGCTTAAAAACAAACATAACTCAAACAGCTGATGTCACTCTTTTTTTTTTTTTTTTAAATATTTATTTGTGTTTCAATCGCACCACAGTATATACATTTCTGAACTCAGAATCAAAAAGTCAAAAGAACTGTGATACATTTCCAGTGTTCACATTATTGTAAAAAATCAACATTGTTCAATCCCTTATTCAAACAGTAAAAAATATTATTACAGTATTATTTAAAAATCACATGCAAAATATTCTATTGATACTCTGTTTACATTTACCACAAAAAATGTTTAAATGAAGAATTATAATACTAGATTTATTTCAAATCCAAATGAATATAGATATCGATGTTGACAAATTAGTTTGCTACTGCCAAAAAAAAAATTAAATAATAATTCAGTATTGTTTAAAAATAAAACGAACATTACATAAATCTAATGAATTAATATAATTCTATGAAAACAGTGTTATATATATTCTTTTGAAAATCGAATCACAGCGAATAATTTAAGTTTTAGGTTGTGTTGTTTTAATTTTCAACTGAAATCGAGTACCTATTGAATACGGCATTGTATTTAATTTTTGAGGAGATTTTCGTCCCTCTCGAAAATTATGCTAAGTGCCAGTATCGTATTTCCCATTAGGGAAGAATAGCAAGTACCTGTGGCCTTCAGTATTAACCTCAAATTTTACGACGCGAACTTTTTTTAATAACTGAACAATAACAAACGTATAAAGTAATGTGTTCTCAAAATGACAACTAGTTTTTATGTTAATTTATAGAGTATTTAAATGTGAATTCCTCAACTCTTAAGCAGTAAACAGCATCAATATCATCAATATTTTAGAAAATTTTATATTAAATGACCTTTTTTTTTAATTAAATCATGTCTTGTCCTTGAATTATGTTTTTATGTAAATGAGAAAACTTAAATGCGTATAAAAAATTATAGAATAACATTTGTGATATAGACATTGCCGTCTTAACCACTAATAACGCCCTAGGGTAACAAAATTTGACGCCTCCCCCCCCCAAAAAAAAAAAAAATAAAAATAAAATTTTCAAAATTGACTAAACTACTGTCTACTTCTTATTAATTAAATATTTATGACTATTTATTATTTTTTAGGTTTGATCAGTTTGATAGGAGTTTTTCTTTTTCGTCATTCATTTTTTTGACAACCACTGAATTCATAATATTTTTGACGCCCCAGGGCACTTGCCCGATTCGCCCTCTCTTTGCTACGGATATGGATATAGAACACTTCGCAATTAATTGAAACATAATAATTAATTAGGTTAGAGGAGGGACTACATTTTGCTGTTCTCTATGAACGTCAAAACGTCTAAATCATGTTAATCTAGGACGCTATATATACTGCCGGCGGCGTTAGCGGTTATCGGCCGATATAATATTATTAGTGCCCTCGCATCATCGTCGATTACTAGTGATTTTATTGAAAGTCGTCTTTCCGCCGTTTTCCTTTTTTCGATATTAAGTGAAAAATAATCGCGTCACCGCCGCCACAAAGAGTTTTTGTTGATACATAATATATTTTCGATATCTACGCAGTAACATTTTCCACGTTCATTTAATAATTATAATATTATTATTGTGCCGTAAACACGGTCGACAATATTATATTATTCGTGTAATAAAAATACTCGGAAAACGTCAACGACAATTTGTGTAATGATAACCGTATAAAACTGCCGATGGGCGGGCGGGAAAAACGAATTATTGTTTCTCTTTAAGTACACGATGAGGTTTGCCGCCCCGACAAGACATTGACCGTAATTTCGTATTTCGTTCAAACCGCGGCCGTAAATTATTTTATATATTTATCGGGCGAATCGAAGTCGGCGGCTATGTGTCAATTAATTCGAGTAATACGAGTAAAATATACGTTCGCCAGTTTTTCGTTTGATCGCGTTCGTTTTCGAAGATAAATTAACACCCCCCCCCCTCCCCCAAAGAAAAACCCTCGATAATTTTTGCCCACGCCGTTCTTTTACTCTGCCGTTCGCGGTCGATCCGTCTTAATTAGGAAATTAGAACTTCGCGCCCGGAGAAGCATTTTCTCGTCTGACGGCTCCCACCGACGACGTGTAGCGTGTTATATCCCGTCGAAATAAACGGTAGCTTATGAAAACTTATAAATATTTCATCCGGCGTCGTCTCCGTCTCTGTCCGTATTTTCGTCGTATTAAATTTTCGCGAAAACAACGTCAAACGAAACTCGTCTTGACGTGTGCACCACTCGGTTACCGTTCTATATTATAATTACTAACACTGTACGTCGACGCCGTGACAGATTCGTTCAACGAGATTCGAGAATACTTAATTTGTAAGAGCGCGTCAATCAAAAACGATCCCATTTGGCAACCGTGTATTTAAAAACGTTGAATTTATAATCTCCGGTAAGTCACGATAATTTTCTATTTTCCCAATCCGCGTTAACGTGCACGGGATCAGTGAAAATCAAATAATTTCATGAAAAGTTATCAAGACAGAAATGAAAATTAACATTTAAATTTCAGATAGATGAACATAATGTTGATCACAAATTTATTAAAATACATTTATTTAAAATTCTTCAATTTTTTTTTTTTTTTTTAAAAAAAATTACCCAACATTT
>JAIPRM010014714.1:0-10586 GCA_025469315.1 Stegophylla sp. TES_Ste_2020
CGTAGCTGTTACTGCAGTTATGCCATTCTATGACTTATGTATTTATAACTGCTATAGCAGTCACTGCCCTATCACATCATAAAAACCAGTAACTGCTATAGCAGTCACTGTCCGTCAACGTGTTAATTTACTGTCGAGTACATTGACTTCACAATTTCCATGTTAATTTTATTCAACAAATACATTTTTATTGTAACAAAAAAAAAAAAAACATATTTTTTTTTTTTTAATTACAACTCTAACTTACCCTAAATATTATTAAAAGAACTCAAACGAGAATATAAAACTAGAATTTATTTTGTTTTTAAAATTTTTCTAATTTATATAATATAATATTATCTCATTTAATTAGTGTACAATTATTGTATTTTATACAATAAAAACCCGTTATTTGTGTAAAAATTTATTAAAAATGTTTTCTGTCTCACAGCAAAAAAAACCACTTGTATCACAAACGTCAGGTTATCCCAGAGGTTTTCAAACATATTAGGCCAGACCCCTCCACTTTGATCAAATCCAGACGTTGGCACCCCTCATAAAAATAATTTTAATAGTCATGTTTACAGTACCAAAAAGTTAAAAACTAACCAACGAATATAGGCTAATATTTATACTCAAATAACCAATTTATTTTAAAATAAAATATCTATATTATTATTATAAAAGCTTTTGATCGATCAGTCACTTTTAGTATGTGATAGGTGGATAATATGCGATATGCTTTTTTTTTTTTTTTTTTTTTATCACAAAGTTTGGTGAAACGAGGAGAGACTCTTATACACTCTACAGAACGCGATCATTATTATGCAAATTTCACATATCTTTTTCTATCCTACCAATACAATGCTGATTTTTAAAATTTTTTTTGCAACCCCCTTAAAAAAGCTTTTGCCGCCACCTAGAGGGTCGCGCCCCACACTTTGAGAACCTCTGGGTTAACTTAACCTAACCCAGTAGATCAGCAAAAACAATACCGCGTAGTTGAAAGTTTGTGGCAGGAGGGAAGAGAACCGGACTTCATGATTATGTTTTTAGCCTTACGTTAATAAATATTTCTCGGTCCATCACCGGTAAACTGATCTGCGTTTATTTTCACGTCTCCATCGAACCGAAAAGCTTTTAATATTATCGTTTTACCTTTCACATACCGCCCCACTCGCGTCATTTTCACTACGATTACCATAACGGGGCACACACCGGCCGGACGTCGATCAGAAACCATTTTTATTTCCGTTGCCGCCACTGTGTACTTACCGGAAACGGTCGATTGTCCCCAAGGAATCATTCGGGCATGGGGCACATCTGACAGTGGCAGATCTAGGACGTTAATTTGAAAGGGGCGATTAGACGAAAATTGATCAAATATGCATAAAAATAATATATTTTTACACGCATTGAGCATTATTAAATTTTAAAATTTCTGGGAGCGGCGATTCGCCCTCCCCTTGGATCCGCGTCCCTCGTCTCCCTGTGTACATACTTTCCACTCTTCTTCATCCTCCCCTGCCCCCCCCAAAAAAAAACTCGTCATCTCACCCGTGCACTACCGTCGCGTATCCTCCTCCGAGTTCTTCCCGATCCACCCACCGCCGCCAACACATTTTTTCTGGCGGAGTAGGGGGACGTACCCGTATAATATAATATATTAATATGTGTATTGCGTATACGACTCCGCACAGACCGAATAATTTATGTCCGTCCAGCGCGTATAGAGACGAGTGGTGCGTCTATCGCTACGCTTCGTTGTTGTGTTCCCTTCCTCGTTCCCATCGAACCGCGCGAGCCCGTTTTAGCATATATATATATATATGTATATATCGTCGCCGCCGTGGTCCCCGTCCCTTTCCGCCCACGACCGCGTTAAGGCGTATACTAGCAACTGCAGCGGTTGCGGTACGATGAATATTAAGTGGTAAAAAAATATGTGTTCCGCGGGTTTCTTATCCGGACGTACGCGGGCGCGCATAATATGTATATAGGTAGTGCCATATAATATTATATTATTATTATTATTATTATTGTTATTATTGTTATCTCGGATAACTGGTTATAAAAGTTTCATTTTTCCATTAATGCGATTTCCCACTCGCGCGGCGCGCACCAGTGTGTATATATTATTACGCCTCCGACACTCCCCCGACCACCGCCATCCGAGACTTGACGATAAATTCACCTGTCCCCGAGTCCTGCCCTCCGCCATCACCCCGGCCGCGTGCGTGCGTGGGCGTTCGCGTTTCACCCTAAAAATCTTCTTCGAACGATCGAGAGAAACATAAACTTTGTTACTTTATTCACTCTCTTTCTTCCCCCAATTTCTATATATATATATATAGTCGCGGGATGTTCGTTGTACCCGCGAAATTGTTCTTTAAATAATTGAATACTCGCGGAGTAGGCATACTTATTCCCTCTCCACCCCCTCCTCGGAACTATATATATATAGGTTTTATTGCTCCTGCGTGTTGCTGTAATATAATATAACAGAATAAAAAATAAATAAAAAAAAAAAAAGGAACTAACGAAATATTGATATTGCACTTACGTACGCATGGGCATAAAATGCATTCGAAAAAGGAAAAACGGGGTTTTTTTTTTTTTTTTTTTTACAGATTTGTGGGCACTGCAGGACGTTGAAATCGCTCAAAGTTTGTAATGAATTTATATAAAACGTTTATAAACTAATTCTATAATTTGTATCTGAAATTGAAACAGTTAGCAATTAATGATCAAAACGGAATTTTCAAAAACTGAAATGCCACTGAAACGTCATCGGAGTAATATTAATTTTTCCTGTAGGATCTAGAGAAAACTTTTTTTTTGACAAACAATGTAGGTATAGATAAATGAGCTGGCATCTAGAGGCTTAATATTATTCCATAATTGTGGACCCGAGTTCATTTTTTGTCTCTTTGTCTTCCACCCCTTTAATCTGAACCTTGGTAAATTGACAACCCCGAAAATTTGCGTTTGCAGCGATGACACAAGCAGACTCGACGACTTACGTGAACAACGACAGTAGTAACAAAAAATGTATATTTATATAAAAATTAGATTTTCATGTTGAATTATTAGTAATATCATTCTGATTTCAATCATTTAACTAAAGTTCTATACAGAAAAAAACTACACCTAGTCTATTTAAAAATTAAATTTTAAAATGTCTTAACTACAGAACAAATTATATACGAAATTTGAACATTACCTAAAGCAGACATAGTAAGGTAATTTACAATTCTTTCGTTTAAAATTTATACGTACAGTGTACAATGTAGTTTCTACGCTTGCCACAGAACATGAAACGTTTAATATATTAAGTAAAGTATAGACAAGAAAGCCGGATACACTTTGCTCTTCGGGTCAGATACTCTTGGTTGTTGTGTTGAAAAATAACGACTGTTGTTGTTTTTTATATTATTAACTTCCTCCGTTCTGAATTGTCTTATTGAAGAAATGTATTATCGTTTCTTTAAAATTCTACACACCCACCAAGAGTATGTCCGGCTTTCTGGTCTATACTTCATTTTTTTTAAATTACAAATTTGATTCCGTTTTTGATGTGGGTGCGGAAAAATATTTGGCTATTTTCGAAATTCAATACCAATATAGTGATTTGAGGTTAAAACTAACGAAAAGTAATCCTGAACTCCTGATATTGACTTTCTCGTAAAAAACAAACAATTTCAAAAATCGCATTGAGATTTATCGATTTCTATCTGTTGTTTTTAATCACGAATACACTGAACTTATTAAATAAATAATTTCTTAATGAAATTTTTTTTTTTTTTTTCATGCAGAATGACTTCCTAATTACTGGCATTTAATGAGTGCATATTAAATGCTGCATATATTATTTAGTTATGTACGTAGTTCGTAATTATTATAAATCTACTCAATTAGTCTTTAATCAGAAATAATTAGTCAAAATGTACATAGATATCATGTCGTGCGTACGAGATTAAATTTTTACATATTTTACAAAATATTAATTAGTCAGGTCGTCTTATCTCATTTATCTGTTAAGAATAAATTAAAAAAATATGTGCCCAATAAGTGACAATTTTCCTTAATATTTAAATTTGAATGATTCAAAAACTACTCGTTCAAATTTTAATTTCAATACACCAAAATTCACAGAAAAATAACCCGAATATAATTCCGTAATTAAAACAGGGGGTAGCCGTTTGATAAAAAGAAAGTTTGTATCTTCACAGGACACCCTTGGTGACGTGAAATTAAATGAGTTATGAAAAATATTGGTTTTATAGTAACTCGAATATTCCGGGGGGGGGGGGAAATCACAAATTTTGCATTTTCACGGCCAAAAATGGGGGTGAGCACGCTTGAAAAATCACCCTTTACACTAGAATGGGTGTACGAAATATACGAATAATTCCGTTTTCCTGCCGCGTAACACCGTTTCTCGGTTTGAGGCTCAGTTTCATTCAGCGGCGCACATAATATTATAATAATACGTAATAATATAATATACAGTTAGTAATTATTGTACGCATATGACATTTCACGTGCGCCTGCATTGCCACATCACACGGCGAGGACACGATTCACGCGTTCGCTTATTCAATTATACACCGGCGGCGACGGTGGTGGTGATAAAAACCACATCGCAAACAAACCTCCGTCGCGTCGCCGAACCAACGTCGACGACGTCATTGCACCGACGACACGTTCAGTCAATGTTTCATTTCCGAAATACGCGCGAGAAAGTCTCGCGATGCAAACCCGCGGCCGAATCTATTTTTATGTACACACCTAGTACGATTTTATGTACACATCCCAGTACGATTTTACAAATCCGATCGTTTTTGTAGTGTAAATATTAGATTTTTTTTTGTTTTTTTTTTTACACTCTGAACGAAGTGAAGAAGCTAGCTAATGTTTTTACAATGATGTTTATTATTATTATTTTTTCAGTGTACAACTTTTCGTATGGAAATACTTGTCCAAAAGTTTCGAACTGTAACTTTTTGAAACCGGATTTGCCTCTAGATTGTACCTTTAAAGAGGTCATTTTTTTAATTTCTCAATTCTTTTTTTTTTTTTTTTGAAAAAACTACAAAAAATTTGACAAAAACGACTCGGAAACCATAATTTTTTGATCCGAATTTTATGATAATTTAAACATAGATAGAAAACCATATAAGAAAGATTTGGCGCAAGAAAATTTTGAAAATGTGAGTAAAATTTTTCGATATTTTTCTAACATTTTTTTTTTCACATTTATTTTTTATATTATTAACTTCCCCCTTTCAGAATCATTTTATTGAAGAAATGATTTATCGTTTCTTCAAAATTAAATACACCCGTCAAGAGAATCCCACCCATCGTGCGAAGTATGTCCGGCTTTTTTAAAATTATTCCTATAGTATTTACTACAGTTATTTTTAGAAAAACATTGATGCTTTTAAACCCCCAATAAAGGTTAACCCGTTAATTTCCTACACTTTTTTATGTTTGCGAATATATATCGTTTTAAAATACGTCATAATAATGGTGATATTATGACTTGTTTAATATTTTTAATGTATTCAAAAAATTTAAAAATGTCATAGAAATGAATTGATTATCCTTTTATTACAGATGTAAGCATCAACATTTTTCAAAAAATCAGATTCATAAAAATGATATTTGACATTTTTCTAAAACTGTAGTGTAAAATTTCAAATTTGAAAATTTAGGTCCTAAAAAAAAAAAAAAAATATGATACCTGTTGGAGTGCTGTAATAATATTTTTATTTTTTTTTTAAAAAAGTTAAAAATTATTAATAGAACAAAAGTAATCGCGTTTTTCCGTATCGTTCTGAGACACCCTGTATGTATGTGTATTATATTTCGGTCTGTACCAGAAACGTACGTCACCGTGACAAAACGCACATCACAAGTCGTGCGTATTTGTGCGTTGAAATCACTCGACTGAAAGCGGTTGTTCTGGTGTGTGTGTGTGTGTGTGTGTGTGTAAGTATGGATTTTATGTACGCGCGCCGCCGACCGAATGCGTCCGGGCTCGTAAATTTCGTATTGTTCGACGCCGAGATCCATATTTCGTGATAGCGCATAAACATCTGATTTTCACAGCCTCGTTCTCTCGTTATTTTTTATCGTCGGGCACTGGGCTGAGCGCACAGAATCTTCACCGTCGTCGACACATGCTATTAATTTGTCAACGTCCAACCCCCCCCCCTCCCCGTCCCATCCCATCCGCCGACAAACATCCGACGACCAACGACGCACAAATGTATTTTTATCGCCGTTTTATGACAACATTTTTATAAACTCTTTATCGTGTTTTTATTATTGTTTTAATTTTTTTTTTTTTTTTTTAATGCTAAACGATAAACGCGCGCGTGGTCCGATAAACCTCCCGGAGTTTAATAAAATTCAACCCCTCCGTCATCGTGTATATTATTATTATTATTATTGTTATTAATGTGCGCGCGTGCAGTGTACAAAGTACATAATAATAATAATAATAATCTACTGACGAGTGTTGTGTTTTTGTATACACAGTACATCGCGTATTATTAATGTACAACGTTTAATGCGATTTATTCATCAAACACACCACTACTACGCGTCATCGTCGTCGTGTCAATCGGATTTATGACTTCATCTTTTTTTGTGTTTTGTTTTTTTGTGTTTTTTTTTTTTATTTTTTTATGGCGACCCGACAAGACCGCGAAAAACACAGATTAAAATATATCGATCACACTACGCCACCCAGACGGCGGCAAAATCAGAACATTGGTATTTTCAAAATATTGTATCCGCGTTCAAAGAACAATATTTCATATTGAACGTTATTATCATATTTTATACAAAATATTTTCGGAATATTTTCGATAAATTTTATTTGAAATGTTTAAAATGTTTAAATCGGGTAAATTATTTTGGAAATATTGAAATAGAAATTTGTCTACAACATTTCAGGTTTACCTATTACCATA
Source organism: Stegophylla sp. TES_Ste_2020 (assembly GCA_025469315.1). Classification (NCBI taxonomy): domain Eukaryota; kingdom Metazoa; phylum Arthropoda; class Insecta; order Hemiptera; family Aphididae; genus Stegophylla; species Stegophylla sp. TES_Ste_2020. The sequence continues at coordinate 6,963 of JAIPRM010014714.1, forward strand.
CATTGATCTTTACAGCGTAAAGACTTTACACGTTTTGTTTTAGGAAATTTTAAAAACTTTTTTAAATCTCGAAGAAATATTATTTTTTGTAATAATATATAGTGCAAACATTTAAATGATAAATGTTGGTAACATTACAGTTTTTATATTCTGAAAATGTAATAGTTTTTTTTTATATTTTAAGAACTTAGAAAAAGCGGCCAAATAATGGACGTAGTAATATTTGAAAAATATTTCGATTGAACCTAAACTGTAATGTTATTAGAATATTTATATTAAAAAAAATTGATATTTATATAATGTTGTATGAACATTAAATTGTTGTCTGGGCACTACTACCACTATACTACTACATTATTATAATGTAGGGCCAAAGTGAAAACCACGAAACATTGAAGTAAGTACACGTTTGGATAGTCTACGCGTTGTTTGCTCATCATCTATATGCGAGTTCATAAGTTACGTCGGTCTATAAGGTTCGGGGCTTTGAAAGCAAATGATTTTTTTTCTCTATTTTTTTTTTTTTTTTTTTTTCAACGATTTACAACAAAACATTTCCATTAGAGAATGGAATTAATTGTATTTTGGATTTTTTCCAATAAATATATTTCTGTTAGTTCACACGAGTTAACACACAATATGTAACAACACGATAATATTTCAATTAAATAATTTACGAGTTGATTGCTAATAACTGTAAACTGTTAAATGTTAATATAACTAATTAAATACTTAAGTATTTAGTATATTGTGGAATTTAATTAAAAGCTAGCGATATATATGCGTTGATTAGTACTAACTACGTAGGGGCGATTTTTTTTTTTTTTTATCGAAAATGGTCGAGATTTAATACAAAATTAATGCCTTAATAGTATCATTTTGGCCAACGTTTTTGTTCTCCTTTTATACGTTTTTTTTGTTTTTCATTGTATTCATTGTTTTGTTTCTTTTATTTCATATAATATTGAATATTATATGTTCGTATTTAAGAAAAATATATTGACCTAATACGCATTTAATTTTTTTCTCAACACTTTAATTAATTATACTATAGTTTTTCTTGAATTTGACGAATAGATAAAATTTAAAATTACTTGATATTTCGTCTAAAATACCAATTCGACATTTTACGTGATTTTGTTACTGTTTTAATTATTTCAAAATCCTATTCATAACTATATATAATCTAGAAAAACGAACCAGGAGATTCAGATATAATCAGTGTCAAGAGAAGTATTTCATGAGATTTATTACCTACATTATTATTATTGGATACGAACAAAAAATAATAATTTAATAATATGTAAATTTTATTGCGTTTTTTTCCTAGACAATAATTCAATCTTTGGTTGTACTCTGAACAAGTTCGCCATTCACATTATATTTCTCAAGAATCGCAAACAGATCATGAGGTATATTTTATTATTGCAGGAGTTACCAATAATTAGTATTGGTTTTACGAGGATGGTGTGTTAAATATTTCTCATAGAATCAAATTATTTGTTGGAGCTCTCTTTATGAGACGAAAATAGTCAACGGACATTGTCTTCACAAAATACGTAAAATAACTTAGCATTATTATAAACATGATCTATACCTATACATGATCATTGTAGATCTTAATTATATAGACAAACTAAAGTGTTTACAGCTGTGGATGGCTTTCAGAAACTTTGAAAAAGCCAAAAAAACTATTGAGATTTGTAACTTGACTCTCTGTTGCAAATTTCGTTACCGAATATAATATATAGTTGTCTTACCGGTTTGAGATGAATTTTGGGCTTTGTTCCCAATTATTTTTAACCTCACACTAATAAAATTGCCGGACATACTTCGCACCGTGGGTGTTCCTCGCACGACGGGTGGGATTCTCTTGACGGGTGTATTTAATTTTAAAGAAACGATTAATCACTTCTTCAATAGGTAATAAGGTGATAAGGTAATAAAACCTGTGACCAGTTGTAGCTACGTGAGCGTGCGAAACTGAGTCCACCGAGGAAACAAATAAAAGCTACTAACATTCGAAGAGAAAGTTTTGCGAAAAATACACGGACCCACGAGAAATCTAAACGGAGAGACAATAAAAGAAGAAAAAACACGGATTTGGAAAAACTGTGCGGTAAACCAAACACTAGAAAGTACCTATCTCTAAAACAAAATGACTTCAAATCATCTTTGACGAGCTAAAGGAAGCCTTATTTGTAATGTATTATAGCACTAAAAATACTCTTTGTTGATTTTTCAGTGTTTATTTTTTTACTATCCTTAAAAACATGACAATCAAAAAATGTCTATAAAATAAAATCTTAGTATCCTGTTTATAAATAACAAAAATAATATATTTTAATTTTGATGGTTTTTAAAATGAAATTGAATGTTTAGTTTTAAACATGTTATGATATAACTTCATAACTTTTACATTGATTTTAATGTTGTATACCTATTGAAAAAACAATCTCATTATAATATACTTATTACAATATCTTCACACATAAATGTTCCTTTAAATCGGTACATACAATAATTGTGGAAACCCTGCCCACACCTTTTCACACACCCCACTATAGTATTCCCATCGACTTTAATCTATCTAAAAATATAATAATACAAAATTCTGTTAATAAAAATGTTAGCATAAAAGATACTTTATGCAAATAAGTTGGCGCCAACGTTGAAAATCTTCATAAAACAATAGAAAAACTACGCTCCCGTCTTAAAAACCTACGGATCAAAACCAAAATAACAAAATTAACAAACTTGCTGTTCCAAACTATACCTAAAAAAAAAAAAAAAAAAAAATATTGAATCGACAGACCACGCGAATCATAAAAAAACAATAATATAAAAAACGATGCAACCACGAAAACAAACTCTTTAGTTAAATCCAAAAACACTAAGTGTTTGTCCAATTACAAAAATTTTGTATCATCCGTGTAAAATGCGTTATAGTCGCACAAATTTGTCTTACGTGCACGAATAACGCGCAATACTAACAATAGTAATAATAATAATAATAATAATAATATTGTCTATAATGACACGTACCTAATAAACATTTCCGATATCAACTGAATTTTTCTTCTACGACAACGACGTACAGTATAACGATTCGATCGGAAAACACGATTTTTATTTTAACGTTAAGCACAAAAATAAAATTGCGTTGTAACTGTGTGACAACGGTAATAAAAAATGACCAGAAAAGTTCTAAGTTGCAGCGTATAGCGCGTGCCGTTATATTATGTCGGTACCGTTTTTATATGTACGGACGCAATAAAACAGATCTTTCGACTTAAAGCTGCGCGAGCGTATAGTTTGAAGTTTTCTATTTCAGCCTTGACGGCACGACGGAAAAAAGGGTGGAAAGTTTTTGAGAAATCGGTTGACAAGTTCTGAAACTCGAGCGCGCGAAAACTAGAATTATTTAGCACGATATATATATATATATATATATATATATATTAGGGTGACCATATTTAAGAAAATAAAATACAGGACAAAAATATTTTTCATAATATTTTTAAATAAATAAGTATTTATTACATATATATATGTTTTTGAATCGTGAAAAAAGTATAATTTTTAAACTACCTATTATAGATTAAATTTAAACATATAAAAACA
>JAIPRM010014715.1:0-10585 GCA_025469315.1 Stegophylla sp. TES_Ste_2020
ATAATAAGAAAATTCTATTTCAGATATTATATGCATCACTGCATTTTTCTGTTGTTTATGACGTTGAATAATTTAAGTACATTATGCTGAAGTCTCCTCTGTGAATTTTTTTCGACTTCGACATTTTTGTTTCTATTATTATTCACACTGAGTATTTTTACAAGTTTTATTATTATTAATTTCTTATTTGATATAAAATTTCTGTTTTGGAGAAATGAATAGGTATAGAATATCTTTATGATTTTATAAAAAAACTGCTAAACAAAAAATTTAAACTACGAAATAATTGAATGTGACTTACAGATTATGTTTCTCCAATGTATTTTAGTTGTATGTTATAAACACAATACTGAAACCTACAAATTAGTAAAATTAAATTTTATGAAACACTTATATAATTTTCTTTCTTAGACTGTTTTTTTTTTTTTTAATTACAACTTACTAACAACCTAAGTGCGAACAATACAGTTTAAATAGCTTTAATCACGATCAATGGGGAGGGCTATAGCCCACTTAGCCTCCCTCTTGGCTACGCCTCTGACAGTCACCACCGATTGTAATATGATAGTGTTATAATGAGGAATTATGCTTAATATTGTTATATAGATATACAGTGTGTATTGTACATAATAATGCTTAATATTTAACATCTCTTTACTTACAAAAAAAAAAAAAAAAGGTATTAACTTAATTATTATTAAGTGCAACTTAATTTCAATGTTAATATTGTTACATAAATAAATATAGTGAAATTTGACCAATAATGTTAATCATAATCTCTTGGAGAAAATCGCTGAGGCGGCGGTGGTTTCCTAGATCTAATTGGTCTAGGTGTTTTATTTACTATAATGGGATCGGAATTTGGGTCTGTTTCGACTTGATTATTTTCTACATTTTCATTTATTTCTCTAGCGGGTATGAGTGAAATAGTATCATATGAAGGTGTTGTGGACTTATCAATTAATAACTGATCATTACGTCTTTTCCAAACTGTCCATCATTGAGCTCTACCTCATACATGTTCTTACCTATGCGATTAATAATTATTCCTTTTTCCCACTTGTTATTGTTGTCCCTATAGTCTTTAGCTAAAACATTATCGCCTACAGTGAATGATACATTTCTATTGCCCTCATTATTTATTTGCGAAATTTGTCGTTTGAAAATGACTTCACTAGTGTTTGGTATTAGTGCGTCAAATTGTAAACGAGTTGATCGTCCAAACATTAACTGAGGTGACGTTTCGTGTGTTGTTGAATGAGGTATATTTCGATACATCAAAAGAAATTTTTTTATGTGAAATATTGATGTCAAATATTTTTAAAAAAAATCTTAACTGTTTTAACTGCTGATTCGGCGCAACCATTTGATTCTGGGTGAAATGATGCGCCAGTCATGTGTCTGAGCCATGAGACTGGTGCAATACAATTGAAATTTGTAACCAGTAAAACATTTTGCACCGTCAAATGTAATTGTTTTTGGAATACCGAATCGTGCAATCGTTTCTGAGAATTTGTCGATGACAATTTCTGCCGTCATGGAAGTTACGAGAAAAACTTCTAACCATTTTGTGGTTACGTCAACAATTATGAAAAAATATTTATTTTGAAATAGTCCTAAAAAATCAGTGTTCTCTAGTCCACGGTTTTTCTGGCTATTTCCAAGGAAATACGACCGACTTGGGTGGATTTGCCTAACGTTGAGACAGTAACAGTTATTTGTTACATTTTCAATTTCTTTGTCCATTCCTGGCCACCAAAAATATGATCTAGCCAAACTTTTCATACTAGAAGCGCCCATGTGGCAAGAATGAAGTTCTTTTAATATGTTATTTCGAAATTTAGTTGGTATTATAACACGCTAGTCCCATAATAGACAACCTTGTTCAACTGAATTTTGTGTCTTTCTTAAATTATACGGTTTAAGTTCTAAATTATTTGCGAAATCACTAGGTACTCCATTCCCCCGTTTTAACTGCGTTCAATACTTTTGCGAGAACAGTTTCTCTACTTGTTTCAATTTTAATTTTAGATATATATATATATATGTTAGAGGGCTTATTATACTATCTATCCCAAGTTTTAAGACTTTAAATTTATTTATAATTTCTCGAACATCAGATTCTTTAATGTTTTCATTAAACAGACTGTTAAATGATATTAAATGATTCTCCTCATACTTAAAAGTTTACTCTTCAATATTACAAGCTAGATTGCTGCCAATATTTATAAAGAAATTGTTAAATATATTTGCAATATTGAGTGGATCATTATAAACATCAATCAGTGGCGTAGTTACGGGGATGGTTTAAGGGTTTAGAACCAAAAATAAAATACCTAATTATAAAGTAAAAACGGTAAAATATATGTTTTTTATTTTTATGGAGACTTTTTTTCGTTCTGAAATATTTGTCCTAAAGTTTCATACAGTAATTTTTCAGGCCATAAATCACACAAGTGGTACTTTAAAGAAATCATTATTCATAATTTTCAATACTTTACTAAAAAACAAAAATAATCCATCGAAACATTTTGTAAAACGGCAAAATATCCCGTAAACGAGTTTTTCATAAAATTGATTTAATTAATTTCCCTTAACTCCAAAACTAATTGGATAAGAATCTTGAAATTTTCACCCATTATCAACAGTAGTTAACATAGATTATTTGTTTATTACCTATTCCAAAAGTTATATTGCTTAGCGTGGTTGACTGTCGTGATTAACGCCTCGTGGGAACGCCCCATAAGTCATGATAGTGTCGACAGCACTTTATCATAGACTAATTTCGGATAGAATGTAAATATATTACAACTGTACTGTTACAACATATCTACTCAATATAAAAATGACAATTATTATTGTCTGTAATTACCTGAATCTCCACTCAGAATCGTTTTATTGATGAAACGATTTACTGTTTCTTTAAAGTTGTACTACAGTTTTTTTTAACTATTATTTTATTTCAATATTTTCCGTTTTAACCTGTGATGCGACAACAAAAAGACAAATGGTATAATAGGGTGATTAATACATACCAAATAATTAAGCATTGTGTACCAAGACGTTCATGATAAAACAACTGTTCTATATTGCGGGCATTGGTGTCATTTTGATGTTTAGGTTTTTTCGTGTGCTTTGGTTCCGGTCTGGTGATCCTAGTCGATGGTGGTCGGTGTATGGTACGTGGTGTTGAAGACGGAAGTCATTTAAATGAAATGTTGCAGTTCTGATGATTTAAAATTGCATTATAATGTCGTCGATACGGAAAGCGGCGAGAACATTGCTACGGCCGGACTAATCACGGATAGCTCGAACCGCAATACCAGTGGCGTAATTAGGATTTTGCACTAGGGGGGCATATATGTATTTTAGATAAAAATTGTACAACTGTTAAGTAAATTAAGTATTAAAAATATATTATACATATATTTTACTGTATAATATAGAGCATAGTAACAGTTTTAAAGATAGATCCAATTTTCTAGAGGTAAGGTAACACATAGAGATGCTTGAATAAAAATTTAAGGTCATGTAACCAAAAATCACAAATTATATGCAATAAAAATACAAAAAAAAGTCCGACGTACTTCGCAAAAAAAGACATTAGAGTCAAAATTTCAACATTAAACAGGTGTTTATTCATCGAGCTAATTTTTATGAAGCATAAATCGCAAATAGGAAAATATTTTGTGTGTCTATTGGTGAAAAATGTGTACCGAATAAATTATTTAAAATTTTATAGGTTTTAATAAAAAAAAAAAAAAAATCAATATTTTAAGTGAAAATAATGATTTTCGTTAATATTTTAATTCTGAACAAGACTGAAAAAAAAGAAACAGACTAATTTTTGTTCGCTTCTTTTTCTGTGCTATTGCCTGTTAATAAAACCATATTATTTTATACTTAAAATTTAAAATTTCATTAAATAAAATCGAGATATTTCCAAGATTTTTAAAGCTTTATACCCAGTCCAAAGGTAGTATTGACATTTTGAAAGTAATTATGATATTTCAAGATAATTTAGATTTCTCAGCACCATTATTTTTATATTTACAGCTAAGTTTTAGAAAATAATTTTATGAAAATCACGTCTACAAAAGATTTTACTCTTTTTGCTCCTGGTCTTCATCACAAAAAAGCGATACCCATTTCGAACTATAATACAACATAATTAAAGCCAGGTAAAAACAACTCCTCCTATTGTTGAAGTCGGTTAAACAATGTAAAATGTAGCCTATGTTACCCGGGTTATAATAAAAAATCGATTGATACCTTGTTCATCAAAATTGGATGAATAGTTTATACCAGCGGTTCCAAAACCTTTTTAGTTGTGCGGACCACCAATTTTATAAAAAAATCTTTAAGGCCCACCTATATACGTAAGCGCACACACACACACACACACACACACAAATATACGGCAGTTATTAGAAAAAAAGGAATTAAAAAATCAATTGTTTATTTAGAAAAACACTGTTTAACTTAATCACAAGTTAAACTTTTTTTTCAAATTGCTTGTCCTCCACGAGAGAGTCAATATCTGGATTAAAATTGAAAAGTTTTAGTCTTAAATCATTTTCAACATTCAGTTTACTCCTATATTTATTTTTGAAAAAAAAATTAAATTAGAAAAAGCACGTTCACACAGATAAGTTGTCGAAAAGATCATCAAATTTCTCAGTGCAATTTTAGCGATTACTGGATAATTTTTCCAAACATTCAACCAGAATGGCACTAATGGTGTGCTGTATTATTAGTAGAGATAAGATTTTGGTGACAAATGCATTTTTTTTTCTTTTAATCCTACGCAATGCTCTCCAAACTACAAGTTCTTTTCATGCCTCCCTGATTCAGAATATAAAAATTTAATTTTGCATTTTTTTTTTACATTTTTAGACGTTTTGGTTATAAATGCATTGTTTTTGCTTTGTTATTTTTTTAAAATTTTTACGTCATTATTTCATTTTACGAGTCATTTTTTGTAGTTTTTGTAAATTATCGGTAATTTTTCTAATAAAATTAAGACTTTCAGGAACGATTTTACATTTTTAAAAATATTTTTATCAAAATTATTGAAGAGTTTTTGTTACAATTACATATACTTCATTGGTAGATACTAGGTGCTCACACTATATCATACAACTTACACAACATTTGCTTTTACAGAATATCCCCGGTGTATACGCTTATCGAATATTATATTTATAAATTGTATTTAATCAACCTGATAATCTCTTTGTCAATATAACGACATTAAGTTCGATGTTCACGTCGATTTTTTAATTTTCTTACTCAATTTAAATATGTTTGGACACTTACAATTGCATATTTTTCAATTTCTATTTAAAGCAAATTTTTTTTTTTTGGTCATTTTTTACAATTTTTAGGTCATTTTTTTGGGGGGGTCATTTTTAGTACTTTTTTAGATCATCAACATCCTATCTCTAATTATTAGGTATATAAGAAAAATATGTAATAATATTATTTTAAATGTATATTATATAATATTTAATATTATATGGTTCACGGCACAGTACCACGATGCTCGTGGCCCACGGGTTAAGAATCGCTGGTTTAGCGAGCATACAAGAATACATACTACAAATACATATTATTATGTGGACTGCTAAAATCATATCCCTTTCTTTTGACTTCGCCGTAGTCTGGTAATTACAAAATTATAGGCAGGCCTAACGCCCCCCTCCTGAATACGGCCATGGCAATTTAACATAGTACCATTAATTTTACGTATACATAGTTATGACCAGAAGTATTTATCTGTATAATTTATATGCATTGCTCCATGTAAAGGAATACAAGAAGTCCCTCTTATAATACGTATGAGAAAAAATTAAATGTACCTTTCTTTTTATGAAATTAAAATGATGAGAAGAGACTATAGAATCCACGATTTATTATTATTACTTTTAGATTCTGAACGAAGTGAAGAAGCTAGTGTTTTTACAATGATGTTTATTTTATTTTTCCTGTGTACAACTTTTCGTATGGAAATACTTGTCCAAAAGTTTCGATCAACAACTTTTTAAAACCGGATTTACCTCTAGATGGTACTTAAAAGAGGTTATTTTTTGAATTTCTCAATTCTTCAATTTTTTATTTTGGAAAACACTAACCAAAATTTGACAAAAACGACTTGGAAACCATCATTTTTTGATCCGAACTATATGAAAATATAAACATAGATAGAAAATAATATAAAAAAGATTTTGGTGTAAGAAAATTTTGAAAATGTGAAAAAAAAAATTTTGAACATTTTTTTAACATTTTTTTTTTATTTATTTCTTATATTATTAACTTCCTTCGTTCAGAATCATTTTATTGAAGAAATGATTTATCGTTTCTTTAAAATTCAATACAGTTATACTTGATAAAGTTGCTGCTATATAAGATATATATTTTTCTTTCGATGTGAACGATCGTAGGTATTCGATAGATCGACAGTATTCGTTTGGTAATGAAACACAGCACAATGGTTATGCAATATATTGCCAAGCAGAAGAATGGAAAATTAATGAAGTTAAATTTTTTTTGTTTATCAAAAAGAACGCGAAACTAATAATAAAATAATTTGGAGATGTGTAGAGTATAGCTCAAAAAAATTTCGTGGACTCATTGATCTTGAATCAATGAACTTTTTCATGTTCACCTAATGTTTTTAATTAACTTTACACCAATACATGGAGTTAATTATTCAAATGCAGTACCAAATACATATATTTTACTTCTAAATAAGAAAAAAGAGACATATAAACTATATGTTTTTGGTATTAAAATTTTTACATCCTTTACTCAATCCTAAATCTATCATGTTTGATTTCGAAAAAGGTGCAAAGAATACCGCAGTGATTTTATTTCCTTCAGTCGACATAAAACGCTTTTTTTCATTTATGCCAAAGTATTTGGCGTCATATACAGTCAAACGGATTACAATTCATATATTCAAATGATTCCAGTTTTGCTTTAAATTTGAGAAAATTTGCTGCACTAGTCTATACTACAAAAAGTGATGTAGTTTCACTCATAAAAACTTTACTAGAATCTCAATTATATCAAGATAATGTAGAAAAATACCAAATTTAATTATTTATTTCAAAGACACGCTAATAGGTAGACCGTGTCGCAGAAGAAGTAAAGCCCCTTTATTTTCAATTAAAATATGTAATTCTATGCTAAGTGCGCTCATCTATCTATATAGTCATTTATAAACGCGTTAAAAAAAAAAAAGAAAGTTTAAATCGCTTTAAAATTGAACAGTAAACTGCAGGCTTTGAACCACTTAAAATAAAAAAAATATAAAAATTCTAAAAAAAAACTTCAAAAATGAAATTAAAATATAGACAAAAAAGCCGGACATACTTCACACCACGGATATCCTTCGCTCCTCGGGTCAGATACTCTATGTGGGCGAGTAGAATTTTAAAGAAATGATAAATCATTTAATCAATAAGACGATTTTGAATAAAAGAAGTTATTATAATATAAAGAACAATAAGAGTAGTCATTTTTAATAGACCCATCAAGAGTATCTGACCCTAAGAGCGAAGAACACACGTGGTGCGAAATATATCTGGCTCTCATGTCTATACTTTACTTTACTTTTTTTAATTTTTTTTTTATCTAATAAATAAAGAAAAGTAAAAAATAATTAATAAAAAAAATGTTAGAAAAATATTCAATTTTTTTTTCTCATTTTCAAAATTTTCTTACGCCAAAATGTTTCTCATAAGATATTATTGTTTATCTATGTTAAAATTTTCATAAAGATATTGACGATATTAACATCATTTGTGATATTTGTTATTGTGTAGTATCAATACGTTATCGTAATTATTACAATTTGTTTTACCCAGAACGATTAACGGATACACATGCATCTCCATTTGTGCGTGAGAACTTTTACTAAATAATAACTTTTTGTCACGATATTATCATGTTTTGTTCTTATGTTGTTGTCATCAGTTTTATTAAATCGCTTAATCCGTATCATATTCACAATTGTTCACAAATAAGTTCAATACTTTATTTTGATCTTATTATTGTAGTCTATAATGTTAAGCTACTTCTGTGACTTAACTGTAACAGTTTTTAGATTCTGAGTGAAACAAAGAAGCTTATGCTTTTACAATAATGTTTATTTATTTTTTTCTTCTTCTGTAAACACGTTTTTGCATAGAAATACTTGTTCAAAAGTTTTGATCAGTAACTTTATAGATCCAAAATCAAACCCAAATGTTACTTCAAAAGGATAATTTTCAAATTTCAAATTTATAAAAAATTACTCGGCTAGTTAAAATGTGCCAAGATGATTTAGATTGTAGTGCGTTATAGCAGTTGTGGGTGAAATTAGAATGTGGCCAAAAAAATTAGCAAAAACTTAAGCTTTTCTAAAAAATTATCCTATCGCGCTTCAACTATGTAATACAATAATTTTTTTACATATTTTTAAACTTCTATAGAATTTAGCAAAATTTTCAGTGACAATTCCTACTTATAAACAATCATTTTTGACAATAAAAAGAGTGAAACCATATTTGCAAAATAACCACAACATAAATATGTTTAGTTTTTATGTTCTTAAATTAGTTAATGAAATTAATTGAGGTTTAATACGTTACTTCTGTAAAAAACTATGGATTAAGATTTAACCATAAATCATAATTAACCCCAATAAATCTACATTTAATCGTAACCAGAAATGTTTAATAATCCAAAACACAGGAATTTTCATTTAACACCCGTAACCCGAATAAATGACTCGGGTCCAATGCTCTGGTATATAGCATTATTGTATACACCTTAACCCACTCCCACCATAGCTATACCACTGGAGTAGTCTACTAAAAATACTTGTAAGCCCCTCCCTTAAGAAAATCCTGGCTACGCCACTGTTAAGTAGTAACTCCAAAACTAATAGTTATAAGAACACGAAACTTTCACAAACTAATAAAAATAGTCACGCGCATACTCAATTAAAATTTTGAAAATATTTGACCAATTTTGAAGTAAGTAGAGAACTCTGAAAATACTGGAAATTTTCGTTTCTTATTCGTTTTTCTGTAAGTTTTTATTTCATACAATTTTAATGTCTCAATATTTAGATCTGGAAAATTTAATACAAACATACTCATGGGTATTACTAATGATACTGAAAAAAATCTAGAAATTCGTAATTTAACTTCTATTTTTATAACAATTTAAATTTAGCATTGTGATGGAATTCATCAATTTTATGCAGTCGCTGTTAAGATAACAGTACGCAATTAATTTTAATCATACCACACCATTATCGCAACGCCGCTGATTGGACCGAATTATTGATAAATAAATGTAAAATCTACACATAGATCAATACTCAAATAATTTCAATAATAATACCCAAATGCCAATTAATGGTAATGGACCATTGATGATCAGATGATCTGGTGTTATATATAACTAGATTATTGTTTTTAGTCTTTTGATAATTGATACAGACAATACCTGACACTCACACAATTACATAAACATATTATTTTTCAATACTTGACGTTACAACTCAACTCAAAAAAAATAATATCAAAAAAATAATACTCGTCTAACACTATTAAATAACAGTTGTTAAAAATAACCTAACTGACAATTATAATTGTATATTAACTGAAGAAATAATTTATTGTTTCTTTAAAATTGAATTCAGCCATCAAGAATATCTCACCCGAGAAGCGAAGTATGTCTAGTTGTTTTAATTTTTATTTTGGATAATTATTTAGGAGCGTCATTTTAGCAATTACCTACCTACCAATTATTATGTGTTTATTTACAATAAAAAAAAGAAACCAAACATACCATGGGTATTACTTGCTTTTTGGGTGGGATGCTCTTAATGGATGTGATGAATTTTAATGAAACAATAAGTAATTTTTTCAGGACCATTTAATATAATAATAATAATAATAATTATTATTATTATTATTATTATTATTATTATGGGTTAATATTAATTTTTCAGCTCATTATAAAAAGAATTAAAAATGTTATTAGGTAAAAATTTCCAAAAAAAAATATTTATTTCCAAAAGTCTACATTTATCCCTAAAGTAGACTATTTTATTTAACATTTCTTCTATTGTTGATGAAGATCAGAAATTTAAAAATTCTGTCTAAATTATTAATGCTGCTTCTAGATTCCAAATGAAATAATTTGATGTTCCTAAATAATACTATCATTATAAATATCGTTGATATTAATGATTTCATTAATATCATTTCATAATTGTCACGTAGATGTTTATTTTAATTAATTAAATACATTTTTTGTTTATTTTTAATTAATAATCAGTATTTCTTTATAATCATAATGATTTAAGAATCGTGATCATTATTGTAATAGTTATACCAGAAATTTTTTCTGTCTGTATTACCCTATTGTTGAAAAAAATGTGTACCTTTTCGTCTAAAGCAGCAGTTCCCAACCTTTTTAGCTGTGTGGCCCATAAATTTTCTATAAAACATTTTGAGGCCCACTAACTAAATATACATAATTAAGTTGAAAAATTTAAACACACTAACATAAATAGACACCTATA
>JAIPRM010014716.1:0-10585 GCA_025469315.1 Stegophylla sp. TES_Ste_2020
TTCTTCAATTTTTTTTTCGGAAAAAACTACCCAAAATTTGACAAAAGCGACTCGGAAACCATCATTTTTTTGATCCGAACTATATGAAAATTTAAACATAGATAGAAAACAATATAAGAAAGATTTTGGCGCAAGAAAATTTTGGACATTTTTCTAATATTTTTTTTTCTCATTTATTTTTCATATCATTAACTTCCCTCGTTCAGTGTCGTTTTATTGAAGAAATGATTTATCGTTTCTTTAAAATTCAATACACCCGTCAAGAGAATCCCACCCGGCGAGCGATGAACACTCTGACGAGCGAAGTACACACTTTTTTTTTTATGCGTACAAGTTTTCGTATAGAAATACTTACACAAAAGAAATACTACACAAAAGTTTCAACCAGCATCTTTTTAAATCACAATTCGCCTCCAAATTGTACTTATGAGAGATAATTTATCGAAATTCTGAATAGTTTTCTCAAAATTTGGAAAAACTTCCCAAAATTTGACAAAAAAGACTCATGAACTATCTTTTTTAATCCAAATTTTAAGAAAATTTAAATATAAATAGACAAAAATATGAGAAATATTTTGACGCAAGACAATTTTGAAAATGTAATTTTTTTTTTTTTACTTTTCTCTATTTATAGTTAAATATAAAAGCGGCCGAGTAAAAAATTTAAGTTTTTTGTTATTTTTTAACAAAGTTTATAACTTTTAAGTAAAATTGTTTTGCATAATCTGAAACTTCACACAGAAATGTGTTATTGAAGAAATAATTTATCGCTTCTTTAAAATCCAATACACTCACAAGAGTATTCCGCTCGAAAAGCGAAGAAAACCCCTTTATGTAAAGTACGTCCTTTTCATTCATACATTCTTAAATTAATACAACTATAATTTTCTATCTAAAATTCATTAATAATATTATAAAATTTGAAGATTTACAATAATTATTTAATTAAAAAAAAAAAAATACAAACGAATAATAACATAACACTGAACCATAAAAAATAGAAGTTAAATTAAAAGGAACCAAGAATTACATGACTTTAATTTAAATATATGACAGTACGGCTAAAAATTACTTCTTTTACTTAACGGTGTCGAATACCGATGAAAATTTAATCATCTAATAATGAAGTATCTACTTACCTGAAAGCTGTTTTGTTTTTTTAATATTTTTTGGGTGGTAATAATTGGATTTAAGGGAGGGGATGGACCTAATTCGAAAACCTATGAAAATAATTTCAAAAATAAACAAACATGCCAAAACAATCAAAAACACAAAATTATGTTATACCTATTACTTTGCTAGCCTTATTAGCTCAATGGAAACACTATCGATTAACCTGCGGAATGCACTAAAATCAAAATGGTTGACTTCATAAACAAAATGCAATTATTGCAAGAAGTCTTTTTAAATCAATACGTTAGATCTGGAATTATCAGCAAAAAAACAATCTCATTATTTTCAACTATAATATAAATATACAAATTATGTTTCGATAGCAATGGATTATGTTACACAGTGTTTAATGTTTTATTTT
The DNA here is from genome assembly GCA_025469315.1 of Stegophylla sp. TES_Ste_2020. NCBI lineage: Eukaryota > Metazoa > Arthropoda > Insecta > Hemiptera > Aphididae > Stegophylla > Stegophylla sp. TES_Ste_2020. The sequence continues at coordinate 1,535 of JAIPRM010014716.1, forward strand.
TTAGTTTTGAAAACAATGTTTTGTAGTTTTATTATTATTGATATTGAAAAATTCAAAATTATTTATGAATGAATAAAATATATAAATCCATTTCCCTTCTTCCTTCTACTCTAAAAAAAAAAAAAAAAAAAGTCATAATAAATTGTTAAACACATTGTGCCCATGCACTTTTATTTTATATTTCTATCTTACCTAAAAAAGGGGATATAAAAGGATGATGACCTTTACTCTGTTGAAAGTTAATATTTCAAAAAAATATGATGTTTATGAACATTTTTACAACTAAAGGTATAAACACCGGTGATATAATGACTTTTTTATCGGAAAACTTTTACTTTTTCCCCTACAACAAAATCGCTTTAAGTATTTTACCTAACCCTATCGATTGGACGAAAACAGTGTCGTTTTCATGATGCAATAAGACCGGCCTTTATTTAGGTACCTAATATAAAAATAAAAAAAAAGTTCGTAAAACGAACGAAAGTCTTCATAAATAAATGTATTAGTCACTGCTGCAGACCAAGTGTTAAATCAGCGAAAGAGATCAAGTTTTTTAAAAAAGTAATAATTTATCAAAATTACATTGATAACAATCGTCTTCTACATCGTTTTACCTGGTGTAAAACGTAAAACCGTAAATTATCTTCAAAATTTATTTTTCATTCTTAAACAACAATGTTAATTTTATTTAAATGATCTAATAATACTAAATCAAATTACTTCAGTATAATGTATTAAGTATATGAGTATTATAATAATATAATCAGTGTTAGGTTTAGATAACTGAAAAATTTTCTAGATAAAAATAAAAGATAGATGTGTTTTACCTAGATATAAAAAAAAAAAGATAAATGTGTGTTTTTACAAAATGATTTACAGAATACACTAGTGTCGACATTAGATACCTACTAGATTATTATAAATTCAATACAAAAACTATTTTTGGAATAAAAAGTAGAATTTAATTTATTAAATCTACTATAAACAATTAGGTTATATTTTATTATTTTATTTTAATCCCCATATTTAATGTAGATAATTGTAATTTATAAAGATTATAAAAACAGATAGGTAAACTAATATTTATCTACATACTTTAAAATATAGGATTCTTGAAATATATAAAATATATACATTTTTTTACATAGAAAGTGTTTTATTGATATAGGGAATTTACTTAAAAATAATTTAATATAAGTAGATAAAAGATAATGATAATTTGGATAATTAATATTATATGATCAATGAAAAATCTATAAAATGAAATAAAAATAATACAAATACTAAATTTAAAGTATACAATTACGAATAACAGAAACGTACATGATTTATAAAATTTGTACTACACATCTTAAGTATTAATAATTAAGTTATATTAAATTAATAAAGAATAATATTTATTTAGTCAAATGAAATAATATGAAAAATTATAATTATAGACCAGGGTTGGGCAACTAATTTACCTTTCAAACATAAAAATAATTTTGTATCTATGGACAAACATTTATGAATGAAAAAGATATTAAATAATTATAAAAATCTATTTGATCAGCCATGATCAGACTTATCTGTCTCGGTAAGATCATAGTCTTGATTGTGAAGTCATTTTCGTTGTAACACATGACACGATGACACATTTTTTAAAATTTATTTTAAAAACAAAACAGTGAAAAACTATATTATTAGTACGTACGAGAGAAATGTGACAAATAATAATCGCCGTATGGCCCTTCTCTCGGACCCACCATTATCGTATCCATGGAGGATACAAATAGTCTTGAAATTTGTCGACAGCTGTTTTTTTTTTTTTTTTGATAAATAATTATTATTATTATTATTATTAATTATCCTCTGTTTCGTTTCCAGATATCGTCCGGAGCTTGCACGACGTCAGCATACAGTTCATACCCCCGGCCGTGGAAAAGGGACAGAGTGTCATGCTCTATTGCAATTACAACTTGGACGGCGCTCCGATGTTGTCGGTCAAATGGTACAGGGGCAGTCACGAGTTCTACAGGTACTCTCCCGGAATGATACCGGCGACTCAGACTTTTCCGTTTCACGGGCTCAACGTCGACGTAAGTTTTACTAATTTAGAATTTCAAAAAAAAAAAAAACCGTCAAAAACCACTCATACTCAAACATGGCAAAAATAATACACTCACTACGGCGAATGATTGAAATACCGTAATAATAGATATAATACTAACGTACATACGATCCTATTTACAGGTGTCATTAGGGAAGGGAAAGTTTGACCCCCTCAACAGTTCTTTATTCTAAGAACTAAAAAAGTAATTTATATGAAGAATCCTTGATTTAATGATAAGAAGAATTATGTAATAATATAATTATTGTATAAATTATAATAAATACTTTTGGTTTCGCGTGGAAACAAAAAAAACTAATTTCATGTTAATTAACCTGCAAATGTAACTGCTAACCTCTAAATAAATCCTATACATAAAACTTTTGATATTTAATAATTGCATTGCCCTCTTTTGGAAAAAATAAAAAATATGTCCAAATGCGTTAAAAAACATGCAAATTGAGTGCCGGTAAATAAAATGACAATTATAGTTGGGCCCCTTAAAAAAAAAAAAATGAATTAAGCAGTTAAGTCCTAAAGAAAAAAAAAGTCTTAACAGTAACTATATAATATTAAGTTATTGGTGTATTGAATATATTACTTTTTTTTTTTTTACTTAATATATTCCTTCCCGTTTATGACTATAGCAACGTTTTTAATATTCATGTAATTAGATTATTTAATAGTCTTAAGTACAAATTATTTTGGAAAATTATTTATATATTTTTAAATTTGCTTTTTAAATGCACTCTATAACATGAGTAAATTTATGTTTTGAATATTTTACAAATCGATGTGATCGAATGATCAATTTTTCCAAAAAGCAAGTTTTTATATTAATTCCGGTAGTACTTTAAAGATATAATTTTTCAAAATTCTCAATTTAATTTTTAAAAAAGGACGAAAAACTAGCAAAAGATTTAGTGAAAACGACAAAATATGCCATAAACAAGGTTTTCATGAAATCGATTTTGGTAATTTAACAATGGTTTTAGAACTAATAGGACAAGAATCTTAATTTTTTTTTGCCCTTTATTAATATTAGTGTAGTCTCAAAAAAAATATGTAAAGTGGGTTAGACCCCCCCCTCCTCCTACCATTAGCTCAACACTAAATTTATATTTCATTATATTACAATATATGCGCCTAACACGTTTTTTAAATCGCTTTTCCGTTATTTTGTCCTTGATCCGCCAGCCACCCCTGTGTCCAATACGTCGTCAAATCGTAAGCGTCTCGTGACGAGGGTAAATACGCGAGACCGTTGCATAGATTTGCAAGTCAACTCCTTACCCGTTAAACACGACGTTGCGTCGTTAATTATTATTGCAAACGAATGTTAGGTTATGTTTTTATGATACACTATTGGAGACCATTTATGCAATCGATGGCAGATCCCGAAGAGTTAAAGGATTATAACAACCCCTTCCTTCGAAAAAAAAAAAAAGTGCCATTGTATATGGTAGTGTCCAATACGATAAAAACATATAAGTAAAGCGCTAATCTGAAATTTTTGAACAATTGTTTATTTTAAAATAATACACGTAAATCAAAATTTGACACGTACACCCTTAACCCTACTATGAATTAATATTCAAAATGATTTCTGAAAAAAAAAATTACATATGTTGTTATTAATAAATCTTTTTTTTATAATGCTAGACAATAGGTGCAAAGAAATCCTTTTCTTAAAAATTAAAAATCTTGATTGATTTTGGATGAAACTAAGGAGGTTAAACCCTCCCTTGTTGCGTCCATGCATAAAAGCATCGAAAGACGTCCAACTCTCTAACTGAAGTGGGAATAACTCTACCAAACAAACCGAAGAAGTACAATTGAAAAAAAAAACAATGTATCAAGTTATTTATTTTATTTTTTCAACAGAGATTACCCCAAACTTTGGAAACGAGGAAAACAATACAAATTAACACGACTTTCCGGCCAAATGTATGTTTTCTGGTTAACTAGCTAACCTATAAACCTTGTGGTGACAGTGTTTCGAAGGTATCACGAGAGATAAAAATGTACTGGAAGGGTATTTTCTAATTACATTGTTGGCAAACTAATTTTCAACTTGTGAAAAATGTCGACTGACAATCGATTCAATTCCATTCCGGTTCTAAATTATCGAAATTTTTAAATTAGGATTTTTAATTCAAGATTAAAAATGCTTGATTATGAACGTTTTTATTTTTCGTTATTATTTAATAAGAGCCGTAATTGGATAATTAACATATTTTTACCCCGTCGTCGATGTGTTTCTTACGTCCAATAATTATGAGCCGAGTGGATTGAAAGAAAATTGTTCTAGAGATCGGACGACTTGTCGGCAGGTATGTAAGGGGAGGGCAAGAGGGGTAACGGGTGGGAAAAATAATTAATACTGGGTGGGGAAAAATCTTAAGCGCGTGTCACAATAGTAATAACGACCGAAAGTAAATAGGTACACGATATATATTTTGTCGCGCGACACTCGCGCCGAATCGTATTGTTTATAGTGCGCGCGGTTATTAACACCGTATATTGGGGTTTTTCGTTTTGGGGAATATAAATACAAATCTTATTGTCTAGCCCCCCATTGAACACAAAGACGTTTAATAATGGCCGCGGGACAATATAAAAAAAAAAAACTTCACGAGAAAATCTCGCGCAGACATTCAGCTGATTCTCGGAATAAAATCCCATGCCTGCTGTCATCGTAAACCTTTTTTCTCTTCTTCCTCTCGTCCGCCCCTACCTCCCCAACCTCTCCTCCCGCCGCCGCCGTATTCACTCCACACTCTCCTTCATGCGACTTAAATCGACTTGATTTAATGCGCGTTTCCGTTTTATTGTCAGCAGCAAAGCTCCCCGAGTTTCACATAGTCTCGAAAAAGTTTTGTCCAGAGGACACTATAACAGTAGCACTGGCACTAGTGGCACTGTGTGGATGGGGGTGGTGGGAATGGTGGTCGGTCGGTGTATGACGCGGTCGGTCGGCGAAGGGAACGGGGCAAACAAAAACATTGTTGTCAACGTCGTAGTAGTCGGTAAAAACGTTTTTTTCCCCCCCCCCACCGGTCATCAACGATTGTTACCGCAGATAAGTTTATACGCATCGTGCGCGGCCGCCCGTGTAGTTGTTTCCGAGAGGCTTGTGTGTGCGTGTGCGCGTGTATGCGCGAAACACATAAATCATACGGTTTGAATAATACATGCCTCTTTTTGTGTTATATTATTATAATACCGAGTTCTTGCGGAGGAAACTTCTTCAGATTCATTTTCAGACAGTTATCCTTGTGCCATATTTCCATGTCACCGCCTCCTAGGAAATTCGTTTAAATAAAAATACAAATGAAAAAAAAAAAAACTGTGAAAAAAAAAATAAGTGGAAGATAAACGTTAAAATATCGTTCTGGGAAAAGTTGTTTGCCAGAAAATATTGTAATATTCTATTCGGAGATAGTGAAATAAAAAAAATTGAAATAATTTTTTGCGAAAACTTTTTTTTTTTTTGCTAATTCCAGTCGTTTTGTCTTCGTTATTCATCATACACTGTTCTCGTAGTATTTACGACTGATGGCCTAGCATCGTATTTTGTCGGATACATTGTGCTCGAACTCTGCAGACAGTTTCGTAATCATGACGTCATTATAATAATTACAATTATTGTTATTATTGTATTTTGTCTGGGCGTTTAGGCAAACGTTAGTTAGCGACTTCGAGTAGCAAATTAAATTATCGAATTCTCAGCGTTCAGTTATTAACATTTATAAAGCGAAAAAAATGCTATTTTATATAATTTCACATTTTACAAATAATAGTTTTCTTGAAAGTCCATATTGTTTCGACTTTTCATTGATCGTAAATTAACCAGTTACATGTTTTCTAAATCGTAATTTATTTAAGTCTTCTTTTTTTTTTTTTTCATTATTGCTACCCACTCTAAGTGTTCTGTATTTCGAATAAAGTCATAATGAGTAACTACATTAGCAAAATGTAACTAACAAAAAATTAAAATTACAACATACATTATTTACTAATTACCCGTCGATTTATATAGGTACTACGAAGTGAAGAAGTTAGTATTTTTAAAATGATGTTTATTTTTTTTTTCTTCATTCTTCTTTTTTTTTCTGTGAACACTTTGTCGTATTACTTGTCCAAAAGTCTCGACCAGTAACCTTTTTGAAACCGGATTTGCCTCTAGTTGGTACTTTAAAGAGGTCATTTTTTGAATTTCTCAATTTTTAAAACTTTTTTTGAAAAAAAAATACCCAAAATTTGACAAAAATATCCCGAAAAGCAACATTTTGGCGTAAGAAAATTTTGGAAACATAAAAAAAATATTTTGGAAATTTTTCGAACATTTTTTGTTAATTTTTTGTTTCTTTTCTTTATTTATAAAAAATATAAAGTAAAGTATAGGCAAGAAAATCGGACATATTTTACACCACTTTCTTCACTCTTCGGGTCAGATACTCTTGGTGGTCGTGTTGAAAAATGACGACATTTATATTGCTCTTTATATTATTAAATTCCTTCGTTCAGCGTCGTTTTATTGAAGAAATTATTTATTTTTTCTTTATAATTCTACATACCCACTAAAAGTATCTAACCCGAGGAGCGAAGAACATCCGTGGTGCGAAGTGTGTCCGGCTTTCTTGTCTATATACTTTACTTTTTTGATGATAAAATAGCATTCGATTTGGACTGTAGTTACTATAAATGTATTTCAATTATATTTTTATCGCCCACAAATTAATGAATAAATTGCAGTTTCATTTATTTGGATCGCGTTGTTGATTTTAATGTTTTATAAAAATGCAGGATGAATTGGATTATTGGACAAAAACATAATCAATATTAAAATTGATTGCATTCAAAAATTAAATTGTTTACAGTACATTTTCATATAGTTTATTATATACTTATATTTTTTTTTTTTTTATCTGTCGGATAATTTAGAATCTGCACTGAGAATGAATTTTTTCACAAACACTCGATGGTATTACTTACTGCTTGTGGTTTGGTGTACAGCAGCCGTGATAATACATTTTTTATTCGAAACTTTTCGTTTTCGCGAATGTGTTCTCCGGAGAAAATAGTTTCCAAGAAAACGTCTCGCGTACTGAGAAACAAATAACTACACGATGATCCGCTAAAAATCTACCTCGGAGTAAAGCGTTTCAGCGATGAATATATAAAACAAGTCGTGTGCTATAATATTTAACCGTATTGCCATACCCAGGACTAGGGATTTGCAATGGATAAACAATTGTTTAGGGTGCCAAAGTTTTAGGGGTGGATATAGAATAGTTTCATAATGCTTTAAAATGACAGTTGAAATTAAATATTTAAAAATCAGACGTTAGTAATGTAATTAATTCTCCTAATTAAACAATTAAATTGTAAGTATTGATGTTTTCACTCGGGGTTTTATTTTCACCATAACGAAGCAACAGACATTTAATTATAATTATATAATAAAATTAAATAATTAGACTAACAGCGTATTCTACGAATTGAAAAAAAAAAAAAAAAATACAGACATATGTCACACTATGGGTACTATTCGCTCCTTGAATGAGATTACAATTCAAGGGAGTGTGTAATTTTGAAAAAAACTATAAATAACTTATATAATAAAATAATTCTGAGTGGGGTTTCAATTAACAATACGGAACAATATCTATCATATAATTGAAAGAAAATTATCACGGAGGGGAAGGACCTAACTGGTATTCGACACTGTTTGAAGTAAATTCTTTGTTTTTCGACTCATCTATTGAAAAACGGCCATACGTGAACCTGAAAATTATACATATACGCGACAAATTCGTGACTTCGGTTAAAAATCGAATCACAGGGTAGTGATACAATTAATGATAGTAAGATTCTTCCTAATTTCCATAACGCAGTTTATTATATTACCATTATCTTTGTATACTATTATTATCAGACCAATTTTATTCGACCCGTCTTTTCGTCCTTATATATATATATAAGATATGCGATTTTGTTAATTATTTCGAGCACGAATCAAATTATGTTCTTCTTCAAGGACAATGATAATTATGATCGTTTCCACGATGCTCACGTACTATACGAATCTTGTACATCTATTAAACAATACACCTCCTTTGGCGATATTTATTATCAGTGGCGTGTTCAGTTTTTTTCCAATGGTATTTGAGATGAACTGGATTTGGTTTCGTTATCATTCGTAAACAGAAAATTTATAGTACATTTTAAACAATAGATTGCTCGAGACATTAAATAAGTTTAAAACTTAGAATCGGGGGGGGGGGATTTTTTAAATCACTTCTTACAAAAATTAACATTAAAAACTCAACAGTAATCTTCACAAGAATGTGTATTATATCCAATTGCCTTCAGACGAAATTCAGAATATCTCCTCTGGTATTTTCGATATCATTATTACACACTTGATCTAATACATTTATAAAATTACTGGCATCAATATAACCCCATTTTTAAAAAGAAAAGGGAAAAAAAGATAATTTTACTAAAAATAAAAAAATTTAATGAAAAAAAAAATGTTAAAAAAAATCCCATAGTTTTTTTTCACATATTCAAAATGTTTTTGCCTCAAAATATTTCTCGTGTTATTGTCTATCTATGTATAAATTTTCATAAAATTTGAATTAAAAAAAGATTGTTTTCGGGTCTTTTTTGGCGAATTCTGGGAAATTTTTCTATATTTTGAGAAAACAATAAAAAATTTCGAAAAACGACCTTTAAAAAGGCATCATCTAGAGGCAAATTGTGTTTCGAAAAGTTGCTTTTCAAAACTATTGGACAATTATTTCTATGTAAATAATTTAAATATAAAAAAAATCAAAAAAAGCCGGACATACTTCGCACGATGGGTGTACTTCGCACGACGGGTGGTATTCTCTTGACGGGCGTATTAAATTTTAAAGAAACGATAAATCATTTCTTCAGTAAAACGATTCTGA
>JAIPRM010014717.1:0-10584 GCA_025469315.1 Stegophylla sp. TES_Ste_2020
ATTTCTATACGAAAAAGTGTTAACAGAAAAAAAAAATAAAAAAAAAATAAACATCATTGTAAAAACACTAGCTTCTTCACTTTGTTCAGAATCTAAAATGTATTTCAGCTTTTTTTTTAAATAGTACTTTGTATTAGTTAGTTATACCAGCTCAGAGAAATATGAATTAAATTTTAATTGCAACATTATTGTTTGATTATTATTTTAAAATTTTTTAAAACGATAATTTTATTCAATATTTAACATTTTTTTTTTTTCAATTTTGAGCAAAGCGAAGAAGCCTATGATTTTACAATGATGTTTATTTTTTATTTTTTCCCTTTTTGTGAACACTTTTTTGTGTAGAAATACTTGTCCAAAAGTTTCGATTCACATCCAGATGGTATTTTCGAGAGATCATTTTTCAAATATCTCAATACTTTTTCGAAGAACGAGGAAAATCTATCTCTCTTATAGATCTCTATTATGATTATAAAGAACTTATAATTCTTTATAATCGTGATCTCTATGGCTCTCTAGGGTAAAGTTATTAGTTAACCACTGAACTCGATATCACGGACTATGATTATGATACGAGATTTTATCATATTGAGTTCATATAGATAACCAACTTCTTGCTGATAATAAAGAAACATTTATAGACAGTGCAGAACTATGTAATCAGGTTAAAGGGAATAATATAAAATCAATAATCTTATTTACGGTCACACTGAATGTTATAGGTGCCTACAATATTACTACTACTTTATTACCTTTCTGTGGACTGTGATGTCTTTTACACATTACACACCAAACTTCTTATCCACATCTAAATATCAATTCACTTCCCAAATTTGTTAGAAGGTTTATTTGAATACCCATCACAAATTATAAAAATTGTGTTTAACATAAAAGCGTGGCTAGCCCAAGTAAGAGAAGGTAAGTAAATAGGCCAAACAATAACGTAATATTTTAATAATAAAATGTTTTCATGCATTGGAAATTCATTTTGAACCTTAAGAAAAGATCTCTCCTAAAATTCGTTATCAGTATTCATTCAATACACTATAATATTCAATTGATGCTAAACATAATTAATTAGCCATACATAATTTTGATTTTAATTACGTCAGTTTGTTATTTTGATTTTCATACCTGTATTGAATTTGTAATTTTGTAACAGGAGGATGAGCAGTTCAGAAGAAGTTTCTTGGATCTCATGGTTCTGTGGACTACGCGGAAACGAGTTTTTCTGCGAAGTAAGAGCAAGACACTCTACGTACCTCTTTCCTATAATTTATAACTAGGTAGATACTGAAGAATACTATTAACTGCCCTTTTTTTTTCTTACAACAGGTCGATGAAGACTACATTCAAGACAAATTTAATTTGACAGGCCTTAATGAACAAGTGCCTCATTATAGACAAGCTTTGGATATGATTTTGGATCTTGAACCTGGTTAGTATATTTTTGTGTTATAAATTTAAATTCCATTTCTATTGTTGGTTTTACTTATCCCTATAAAATGTTACTGTCTGTTAGCACACAATTAGAAGTGTACACAAAACACAAATTGATTTTTATAATTATAATGTAAATTTTATATAATGTCATGCACATTAATATAAAATATAATTAAATAATTAGGTAGGTACCTTATATCAGCAACTCTTATTCAGTTACTTAGAATTCTAAGTTGTATTTAGCAGTACCTCAGTATTACAGATCCCCAAAGGAGCTTAATGTTAAATATTTATTTATTTTGTTAAAGTAGTCTAAATTGTATGTGGAATAATCATGATTTTTAATATAGAATACATTTAGGTATAATCTAAAATAGCTCGTCATCTATCAATTTATTATTACATTTTATACAAATACTACATACATAATATTATCTCAACTATCTGTTGTTTTACAGTATGATAAGTAGATATACCTACTGATTAAACAAAGATAATATCTAATTAATACCTTTGCCTGTAGCAGTAGTTTTTATCCTTTTTATAAATTGCACTATTTTATAGGGTTGGGTTTTTGATCGGTCTAATTCTTTTTTGGTCAATTGACTGGTCAAAATCTGAAAATTAAAAATTAATTTTTTGGACCATAAACAATATTAATATAATATAAATTATAATTTAGATAATAGTATTATTATTACTATTTTACTGAAACTCTAGAGCTCACATTTGATAAATAATATGTTTCAGAAATTTGTTAAAATGCAAATTTAAAAAAATTGTCAATTGACCGGTCAAATTCTATTTGAATTGTTAATTGACAAGATTTTGACCGGTCAGTTGACCGACAGCCAACCCTACTATTTTAGATTCTGAGCAGAGCGAAGATCATTATGATTATGATTTATTTTTTTTATTTAAAGAGGTCATTTTTCAAATTTCTCAATACTTTTTCTAAAAACGAGTCCAAATTGACAAAAAAAAATAAATGCCATTACCAGAATTTTCATTAAATTGAAATTGTTTTTTTAACATAACTTCAAAAATAATATAGCAAGAAAATAGAAACTTTCACCAACTATTAAAAATAGTCATGAAAACACTTCATAATAATTTCAAAAACATTTGATCAATTTTGAGTTAAGTATAACATTTTGAAAATTTCTCGTTCTTCCTTAGTTTTATGTCACTGTCATAGATATATGTCTAATTGACCTGAAGAAATCTCAAAAATGTGAGTCAACTTTTTTTGTCACAAGTTATAATTTCATCAGAAAATATTAAAATATAAACAGTATGCATATTAATAATTTCTGTATATTGTGGCCTATACCTAGGCCAAATCTACATATTCCTCTACTTCAGTAATTTTGTTTAGTCAACACTATTATTTCTATCCTTTCAAGTAGAATAAAGTTATCTTTATGGATTTCATTACTATACATGTATTTACTACTTTTAATATATTCATATTCTGTCTGTAATTATTATTAAAATTAGGTTTTTAAAATATTACTTCTGATTGAATCTAAACTGATAAATTTTGTGTTTAGCGAAAAATTATGTAGGGTGATAAAATAAATTTATTTCACATATTTATGTAATTATTATTTTATTTTTTAGATGATGACTTGGATGATAACCCTAATCATTCAGATTTGATTGAGCAGGCTGCTGAAATGTTATATGGTTTAATACATGCACGTTATATATTGACAAATCGTGGTATTGCTCAAATGATTGAGAAATATCAAACTGGTGATTTCGGACACTGTCCACGAGTATACTGTGAAAATTCACCTATGCTTCCAATAGGTTATTATTATATAGTTAATTTAAATAATAATAAAATTGTGTAGGCAACCCAACCTTACAATATCCAGGGGTTTGTGCCTCATGAAACTCCCATTACACTCATTAGTTATTACTATAGATAGGCCAATTATTTTTTATATTTGTATATATATAAAAAACTTGGTTGGACATTTAATACCCACTAATTTCAATAACATTTGGAATATTATTGCTAATTTATTTAATATAATAAATCGAGTGGTGATTTCTTTTAATCTATAGTAAAACTATATTCTATTTTGTATACAGGTTTGTCAGACGTTCCAGGTGAAGCTATGGTAAAACTTTACTGTCCTAAATGTATGGATGTATACACACCTAAGTCATCTCGTCACCATCATACTGATGGTGCTTATTTTGGAACAGGGTTTCCACACATGTTGTTTATGGTACATCCAGAGTACAGACCGCCAAGGCCTGGTAATCAATTTGTACCTAGGTATGTGAAGTGACTAATTTAAATTGGTTTTGTTAATAAGTTTGCATATAATTATATAATATTCTTAAATATATCATAATATCACCAATATTATGACATATTTGACAAAGTTATTAAATTATTTGCTAATCGTAGAAAATTAATAGATTAACCTTTATCAGAGATTTATGCACCAATATTTTTTTTTAAATCAAATTTGGGCCTTTAAAAAAATATATATCCTGTACGACAATGCCATAGAAATAATTTTAAAAAAAAAGTTAAAAATTATTTACTTAACAAAAGTTTATTGCATTTGCCAAATCATACTAAGGCTCCCTATATATGTATTGTAGGTTAAGTTCAACTTTATTTTACTTAAATAAGTTACACAATTCGTTTTAGATTCTGAGCAGAGCAAAGAAGCTTATGAATTCACATTGACATTTATTTCCTATTTTTTTTCCTGTCTGTAAACACTTGCGTATAGAAATACTTATCCAAAAGCTTTGATCAGCCACTTTTGAATCAGAATTTGGCTCTAAATGGTACTTTATACTTAAAATTTTTCGAAATTCACATTATTTCTGAGGGTTGACACTTGTTGCTATGATTGTTGGACCCATTGTGGCCATCGTTGGGCTCATTATGGCCGTGATAACATAATAATCAATCAATTTTAACATAACACTACTCAGAATCGTTTTATTGAAGATATAATCTATAATTTTCTTTAAATCCACACAGACACCAAGAATACCCTACCTGAAAAACAAAGAATATCCATGGTGGGAAATATGTCCGGCCTTTTTTTATATTTATATATTGATAATATTTTTGTTCCTAGGCTTTACGGTTTTAAGATACATGGTCTGGCTTATCAAATACAACAACAAGCAGCAGCTAATGTCAAAACACCTCTCCGACTGACCAGCTTTAATGGAAAACGTTAATATATGATATTTTATTAATGGAAACTGTATCGACATTTTTATTATTCTTGAAAATTACTAGATTAACAAAAACAAAAGATAATTTCTGTTATGATTTTCACCAGCTGTCGGCTATATCTATACTAATAAATTATATTTATACATTTATTTAATTTTTTCATCACAATTTATGTAGTGATTCTCATTGCAATTCCAAATGCTAAAAAAAACAATTTTTTGGGAAATCTTGTTTTATTGGCATTTAAAAATAACATATTTTTGTTCTTTATTATTATTCAATTTATCATTCAAAATACCATTTATTTTAATTTCATTATAATTATTTTCAATATTAATGTTTCATAGTTTTGTGCCAAACAAAAATTAAAACATTTTTGATTGAATTTTGAGACAAGTAAACAATAAATTAATATAGTAAAATAACCTTTAGGAATATAATTTAATAGTATGTTTTCCAGTGAAATTATTATGCAAGTTAATCATTGTATTTATATTTGTAAAACAATCTCGCAATATTTAATACAATATATTTTCTGTTGTGGAAAATCGGAAGTAACAAATGTATTTGAAATAAGAATGATTATGTGTACATATAATTTCATAAATAGCAATTTTTTTATGTGAAACATTTATAATATATTATCTTATTTTTTCGGTTAAAGTAGACATTTTATTTTGAGCATATGATAAAGTTAATGGAAGTAAATGATGAATTATAAAAACAAAATTAATATTAAATATTAATGAGGTTGCTACAATATTTTTTACCACAGTGACATAGTATCACCTCAAACTAAGAATGAAACACAAATTTAATATTTCAATGTAATATTTTCATCCTCTCCTATTATTTTTGTTTTGTTTTTTTCTTCTTAACACTACTTCATTTAATAATTAAATAAATACGAATGAGACCGGCTTACTATGGTCGTCTCGACACCAACTGAATCGCCTATGGTTACATTTATTTTATTATTCAAACGTCCGGTGAACTAACTTACACTTATATATTATACATGTGATATATTTTTACATGGCATAAAATATATGCGATTACTGATTATCAAGTAGAAATGTCCCCACATTGCACAGCAAGCCGAGGGATGTTTTTTATTTGCGAAAAGTAGCAGAGTTGATCAAAAACCCGGTGAACTAACCTATGCCTGTGGAGTCATTAAATATATAAACAGGGACCCAACTTATGTACTCTAGGAAATATGTCCCATTTGTTTTCAAGAACCAGCACTGGGTTGATAGTGTGTTGGTAGGCGACAAGACTGTACAGTGGTGAGTAGGTTGGTGGCGAGGTAAAGCCTAAATACAGATTGAAAACTTGGTATAGGTAAACTTTAATTTTTATAATTTTTATGTACAGCATCATAGATATTACTAAAATCAATTATGCTAATAAACCATTGCATAAAATATTTCTACGTTTTTATGTACTATTTGTGTTAATTTTCAGATGTGACTTCAGAGTAAATAGTTAAAATATTGTCGTTATTCAAAATAATAACAAGGTAGATAATAAGGCAAAACAATTTATTTACTAAAATTCTTTATTTACATAATAACAATATAATAATATACAATTCAAGTCCCTTAAGTCGTCGTACAAGCACATACTCCAACCAAAAATACTAGTAAAATCCTTGGCTACTCAGTACAGATGGCTTTACATTTATTCTACATTATGCTGCCTCAGTGTATTCGCTCCACCACCATATAAGTATTACACATTTTTCAATATTCTCAAAATATATTATGGTTGACACAACAAATTTCATTCAAGTGTTAAGTTGAAAATATTGTGAAAATAACCGAAAATATTGAATTTTCAAAATAAAATAAAATAATTAGAAAACTATTGATGCACATAGATTTTATTTCACACCATCGTATTCAGCGTCGAAAAATATATACACATAAGATGGCGAAAAAACATTACCTACCAACTATTTGGGAGTTAATTAGAAATATTATAAGAATTCGTTCATACTTTCTCCGATTTTTTTTTCAATCAAACCCTTGAAAAATGTTAAATTATTCGTATAAAATTTTATTTCACCAAAATATTCGTAACAAAATTCTCTATTTATGTACCAAATTTCAAAAAATTTGGGGGGGCCAATTTTCTTTTATGCATGTTAAAGTGCGTAATATTAGATAAAACAAATATCATCAAAATTCTGACTTCAAACGGGTATAAAAAAAAGTTGACTTACGATTATTTTAGATCAATTAGACATATATGTCAGTGAGATCATATTAAAATTTCGAGTCTTAATATCAAAAATTAAACATTTTATTTCAAAAAATGAGAAATTTTCAATATGCTGTACTCAACTCAAAATTGATCAAATCTTTTTGAAATTTTATGAAATGTTTTCTTGACCTTTTTTAGTAGTTGGTGAAACAAGTCCCTAGCTGCATCATTTTAGAAGTTATATTAAAAAGGAATTTTCAATTTTACGGTAATTCCAGTAATTGCATATTTTGCTGTTTTTTATCAAGGACTAATGTTATGTATTATGGGTAGGGTGGGGTAACTGGGTAAGGTCATAGTATAAGGTTAGGTCATTCCTTATACTATGGATAGGGTGTCCAGATGTCGTCCTCGTTTTGAAAGTTTATCCCCGTGTCGCCCTAAATGAAGACCTATTCTTATAAATACTATATATTTATAATCAATGATAATATATTATCATCCGTGGTGCTAGCACGGACTATGATATGAGAGGACTGGCCAGGACAAGGCAGGTGGGATAGCGGGGTATGGCCATGAATTGTAATAGAATCGGCGGTGTTCGGGGGGTTTCTTCCTTTTGGCATTACTAGCGCCGTTATAGCGGATACCTTTAGAACTAAAAGTCTATACTCTATAACAGCGGTTTCCAAACTTCTTCAATTACGGAGCCTTTTTTAAAGCGTTACTTTCTCGCGGAGCCCTAAGAAATATGTAATGTTAAGTTTCATTTGCATCTGTTCTACGATGATACATAATATTATGGTGAATCACCACATTCGAATGGACTTTGAGGTTTTGAGCGTTGTTAATGTATGTTTATACATATATAATACAGGGTGATTCATCAAGCACGCTCGCCCCCTTTTCTGAGCATAAAAATGGAAATATTTAGAGTTTTTTTTTTCGGAGTTTTCCAGTCACTATAAAAACAATGTTCTCCATAACTTTTTTTTTATCATGTCACCTCAAGGATGATATTGTGTCATAACGAACAATTATTATTATATTATTAAATTTTTATGGTAGGGAGCCCTTGTGAAACAGCTGCGGAGCCTCAAGGGCTCCCCGGAGCACAGTTCGGGAACCACTGCTCTATAACATTTGTTATGAAAGTAAATCAAAAAATAAAATAAAGATAAAATAGCTTTTAAGATGAAAAAATATGTAGGTATGATTAATATGATTCATTTTATTATGATTAATAATATACACTATTATTTAAATATATTAAAATTAGATTTACTTTGTCCTCATTCGGTTCATTCCACCATGAATATGACTTAAGGTTAATTTACATATGTCCGGGCTGGAACACGGACGGGTACTAAAAATCTATCGTTCTGTTGATTATAGATATAATCATTCACACTTGTCCGCTCCGCTCCGGGTGTCCGGGTTGTATCCGGGCAAAAAAAAATTGGTTTACGACAATTCCTTTCCGGGTGCCCGGACGGATTTTTATTACCTTGCCCGGATTCCCGGGCATGTGAGAACTGCATCCGGGCCGGGCCCAGATTTTTAAAGTTGATTTGTT
This sequence comes from Stegophylla sp. TES_Ste_2020, assembly GCA_025469315.1. Lineage (NCBI taxonomy): Eukaryota > Metazoa > Arthropoda > Insecta > Hemiptera > Aphididae > Stegophylla > Stegophylla sp. TES_Ste_2020. Next base: position 8,451 of record JAIPRM010014717.1, read on the forward strand.
CATTAGAACTGTTGATTATTCAAAATCAAAAATATTTTCAATGTATATAATATGTAATACATTATGTATTTACATTGAATATACTGAATATATTATGCTGGTACTAAGAAAATAAAACAAAAAACGAAAAGAAAGCCAAGGAATTAAAAAAAAAAAAATTTTCTGAAATATCTATTGAAAATAAAATAATTATTAAATTTGACTTGAAATTATTATATGTAATAATAATATATTAAATTAAAAGTAAGTATTAAAAAAAAGTATTCTAAAAGTTTTGACTCGTCGTCTATGAGGGAATTTTGTATAGAGTCGCAAACTCGTCTTCTTTTGAGTGATTTTCCCAAATAGGGTGTACCCTTAATCGTTTTTTTTTATTCCTCTTCGCCAAGTAGTATTGCAATCATTACCAGTTCATGGTCGGTAAAATTTGCCATCGTAGGTGTTTAGTATTATTATTATTATTATGAATATTTTATTTTAATATTAATATATTGACACTTCAGAGAGTTGTCACATACAGCGTATGTACTAAATGTCAATAATTAATGACAAAACAGTAATTATATGTAGGGTATTTAAGTCAGGAATTTTATAAAAACGATGAGGAAATATTTTAATTTTAGAATAACCGGGACATATGTGAATGAACCTTTATATACATTCAGGATCAAAATGTAGTTCACAAATTAATATTGGTTTTGTTATTTTACCATTAATTTTGGAAACAATTTTTATCCAATTATTCCAAAGATCATTCGTCGGAAATTTAAAAACGGAAAATTTTTAAGCATTATTCACATTATGGTTTTCACATCTTTCAACAACGCACACATTAACCATTTTATTTTAAATTTTAATAAATTCATAAAATAAAACTGTGATGAAAAATGTAATGAAACAATGCTAATAGGTAATTAATAACTTTGGTTGGATAGAATTTTCCCAGTCCCCTCTCTCGAACTTAGATTTATCATCATTGTCATATGTTTAGAAACTATTTTTACTTTCTTATATCATTCTGTTATTTTTTTTTAAATTTATTATTATATTGAGCATTACTTTGTTATTTTATTTTTAATACCAAAAAAAATTAAAAAAGCAAAAACGTAATTTTACATTTCCCTATATATGAGTAAGTTTATATAGAATTTTTTTCTTAAAAACAATAAATTTAATATTTCACAAATAAATTATAAAAAAAATTAATTTGCTATTATTTGAATTAACGTCATTTGAACCGTAATTCGAAATAGCCGGACATACTTCGCACGACGGGTGGGATTCTCTTGATGGGTGTACTGTTTTAAAGAAACGATAAATCATTTCTTCAATAAAACGATTCTGAACGAGGGAAGCTGATAATATAAAAAATAATGAGAAAAAAAATGTCCAAAATTTATTTTTCACATTTTCAAAATTTTCTTGCGCCAAAATCTTTCTTGTATTATGATTTTCTATCTATGCTTAAATTTTCATAAAATTCGGATCAAAACTTATGGTTTCCGAGTCATTTTTGTCAAATTTTGGGTAGGTTTTGGAAAAAAAAAAATTGAAGAATTGAGAAATTTAAAAAATGACCTCTCAAAAGTACAATCTAGAGGCGAATCCGGTTTCAAAAAGTTACTGATCGAAACTTTTGGTCAAGTATATCTATATGAAAAGTTGTACACAGAAAAAAAAACCTTCGCTTCGTTCAGAATCTAAAATAATAAGTAGGTACCAAGTGAAGTTTGTCTTTACATTGTATCCAGGCTTAGGACCTGCATCAATATTGACATGTTTACAAACGACAGATGATAGACAAATAGAGGGCAGACGACAGATGACAGGCTATAAAAGACAGACAAGGCGGCGACAGATACCTAACCAACCTAACCTAACCTACTTAACCTACTTAACCAATCTAACAGAAGAGAAGAAGAGAGATGAGATATTATGAAAGAAAGCTAAGATAATGGATCCCCTGAATCCGTAGGGCCCTGGGGCAGGGGTAGAATATCCAAAGATTTTTTAACTATCGTTTTTTGGTGAGCCCGTTAGCATGCCCCTAAAGGCATGAGCCCCTCCACCACGACAAGGTGGGCTCATGGAGGGGACCTACCTAACCTACCTAAACCTGCCTAACCTACCTAAC
>JAIPRM010014718.1:0-10584 GCA_025469315.1 Stegophylla sp. TES_Ste_2020
TTTGAAAATGTGAAAAAAAATTTTGGACATTTTTCGAACATTTTTTTTTTTCTTATATTATTAACTTCCTTCGTTCAGAATCGTTTTACTGAAGAAATGATTTATCGTTTCTTTAAAATTTAATACGTCCGTCAAGAGAATACCACCCGTCGTGCGAAGTATGTCCAGCTTTTTTAAGTTACAAATATATATTTTTTACTCCTTAAGTGGCTTGAGTGTGTTCAGTCTTATTTTAAAGAAACATTAAATCATTTCTTTAATAAAATGATTCTGAGAGGAACTTAAGTTAAAATGAAATAATACATAATTGTCAGTAGTATTGTGAATGTTTTACAATAATTACAAATAACAGAATGGCCTGCATGGATTTTATTATTCATTAGAAAGATCAATGTTATCATGTTCTGATATTTAAAGATATTATAATTAAAAAGCCGGACATATTTCGCACGATGGGTGTACTTCGCACGACGGGTGGTATTCTCTTGACGGGCGTATTCAATTTTAAAGAAACGATAAATCATTTCTTTATTAAAACGATTCTGAACGAAGGAAGTTAATAATATAAGAAAAAAAAAAATTTTCGAAAAATGTCCAAAATTTCTTTTCACGTTTTCAAAATTTTCTTGCGCCAAAATCTTTTTCATAGGATTTTCTATCTATGTTTAAATTTTCAAAAAATGTTGGTTTCCGAGTCGTTTTTATCAAATTTTGGGTAGTTTTTTCCAAAAAAAAAAAATTGAAGAATTGAGAAATTCAAAAAATGACCTCTCTAAAGTACAATCTAGAGGCAAATCAGGTTTCAAAAAGTTATTGATCGAAACTTTTGGACAAATATTTCTATACAAAAAGTTGTACACAGAAAAAGAAAAAAAAAAATAAATAAACATCATTGTAAAAACATTAGCTTCTTCACTTCATTCAGAATCTAAAATTGGCTGAAAAACTGATTTTAACAACAATGTATAGACTTATAACAGTATATCCCTGAAGTCCCACTTTTAATATTTTGACTACCTTTTTTCCTTTACTTTATTTATTGTGTTTTTACACAAAACAACAGTGTTTATTGAAAGTGAAAAAAATAAAGAAACATCATTGTAAATTTACAAGCTTCTTCACTTTGCTCACAATCTAAAATTTGTGTATAGATTTCTGAAAGCCTGAAAGATTCATTATTTAATAAAACAATTTATGTATTTAATCGTTAAAATAGGTACTGTTTAACAACTATGATATTTGTTATAGGAAATATATGTAAGAAATTTATTATTAAAATTATTTTCTTTATGAGAGCATTTTTTAAATTGTCATGACTTTTAGAGATTTATCAATTGTATGAAGTCTAGTTATGGCAAGTCTATATTCATACTAGTATGAAGTCAATATTTTGGTTAATCTTTTTACATGTAAACTAAGTCCTAATTAAAAGATTGGAGGTCAATAGACTACTCTAGTCTCTATTCTAAGAAAACCACCCATTGTACATTATGTTAAGGTTGGTTGGAATATTTGCCAAAAATTTCATTTTACATACGTATATATTTTATGTATGTTATCAGTTGGTACTCTTTTAAATAATAATCAGAAAAAAAAGTTTTTTTGATGTCAAACTATTGAGATTTTTTAAACTTCTTTAGTATATATTTAAACCTCTTTAGATTGTTATGTACATTTGAAAATGTATTATACTATGTCCTTTATAAGTGTATTTAAGTATCAATTATTTAGAACATTTATAGATTGTATCTTAACACTTATGGAACTATCTCGTGTTTTTTGCAGTTTATGTTTTTCATTTCTATTAATACATCCCCATTTTACATATTATATGTATATGTATATATATTTAAGAGACAATGAATATCTGTTTGCTTGTCAATAAAAAATTGGCTTTTATTTTTTTCATGTATGATAAAATGTATTAATTGTATCATTGTATTAGAATTTTACATGGAATTTTTGTAAAAAGCCAACATATTATTTAAAATTCACAGAACACCATATCATATTAATTTAAGTTAACAACTAGCGTAAACTGTACGCTAGTTTAAGTAACCTAACGCTAAACTGTACGAGATAGTAATATTTCAGAGACAATCTAATTCATGTTCTTAATAATATTTAATTTTTATGTGCAAAGTTAAGCCAATTGTGTTGGTGAATGTATGGAATAGTGTTTAATATTTTTACTAACATTGTACCTATATATTTAAGGCTGGGCATTCATCGATTAATTATGTTAAGTTAGTTTTAACTTTTTAACTTCCCATTTTGAATTTAACTTATAAATTTATATTAACTTCGTTTTTAGTTCAATTGATTTTCCCTTAAATTAACTTAGTAACAATGTAATATAAATATATATATATATATATTAGTCAATGTTGACAATGATTAGGCAGTAAGGACAATGCTTGATTTAAAAAGGAAATAATGTCAATAATTAGTAATTAATGACAATTCCTGATAATCATATTTTTGTATGATGCACCATATTATTAAATGATGTAAAGTGTTATTAATTAAGATAATAGTATAAAAATACTATCAAGATAGTACAATTAATACTATCTTAAGATAACATTTTAATTTTTGCTATTATGCTATAGGTATATATTATCTTAATATGCGATATACCAGCGTGGTCCAACCCATGGCCCGCGAAGCCTTTTTTTCTGGCCCGCCTAAAGGTTGTATTGAAAAAAAAAGAAAAATGTAGAATAATATAATATAATAATCGTAATATGACTTTATATCGTCATTTTATACCGCCAATTTTCGCCATGGTAATGGCGAATCAAATTTTTTTACAAAAAAAAATACAGTGTTACACGTTAGTACTACACTGTATTAAACATTCGTGAATAAGCGTAATCAATATTATCATTGTTCATTTACAAATTTTATAATTAACTACTGATTATCAGTGTTATCATTTCACTGATTATAATAATTATATTTTGATATATGAAATATAAATCATAATTTAATCATAGGTACATAAAAGTTATAAAACGGCTATCATATATTTATGTAGGTACTTATAGGAAAATAGACATATAGCAATAACGGAATAGGTTAGATAAGTAAAAAGAAAAAAAATATTCATCTTACATTTAATTACTACATAAAAATCTTGCTAGAGGGTAAGAAATTTTGTATGTAAGCGTTATTTAAAAAATTTAATAAAAATTACTCTTAAAATTTTTTTTTTAAATTTACCGAATTTTACGTAAATTTAGTAAATTTTGCCGTAAATTTATCGAAAACTTTTTAACAATAAATTCCACGCCTCTATGTACGAGTAAATAATACATATACTATTTTCTTATCTATTACTTTCAAATGAAGTTTTGACCATGACTAAATCTATCTATTTTGTCATGGTTTTAACAACACATTTATAATTTCTTGGAACAAATGTTATTGTTTTTCTTATAAATAAAATGAAAAAATAAAAGTACTTTTACGGCAAGTTTAAATTTACATTTGACATTTTCCAAAACACACTATTTACATATTTTACAAAATCTATTTTTTTTTATAAAGTTTATATTCAAAACGAACATTTGAATGTATATGAAAAATTGATATAAAATTAGCATTTTTTTTTATAAGGACTTATTACTATAAATTATTTTTAACAAAACGAGCTATTGCAATCAATTTTAAAACGTACTATTTTCTGTGTTAATGATATGCAATGTTGGTTTCAATTATCTTAAATCTTTAAAAAAAAATTTAAGGTTAATTTTTATTTATCGTTAATAAAAGATTCTTATCAACCAGTTAATGGGACAGATTGTATTATATTTATGAGATGTGTTGAGGTTGACACATGCAATAGTCAAACATAATATATATATACAGTCCGTATTATCTATAACGACTGTCAAGGGACCGTAAAATGTACGTCGTTATAACCAAATTTGATATTTTCTTTTTATTAATGCATTATACACTCGTATTCACATGCTATTGAACACATTTTCGGCTAGACGATCATCATCTACAGAGTTTCAGAAAAATAAAATGCAAAATGCATCAATTTCCGAACCCTAATAATAACTGTGTAAAGGTACTCTATGTCGGTAATTATATCATCGATAATATTAGAGGATAATTTTGTGAAAATAACATTCAGTCGTTATATTCGATTAAAATTCCTGTTGCGGCCCGATTTTTAAGTCTTATTAGCCGATATTGTCATTATATCCCATATTATGTCGTTATAGATGTTACCGACTGTATATATATATATATATATATATATATTATATATATGGTGTCCAGTATAATTTGACCAATGCAATAATTTTTGTTTTATTAATAATTTTCAACTATATTTTTTGAAAATTATTACTACAGTATTGCTCCACAATAAAAACGTATATTTTTTTTCTCGTTTTTAGGACCCAAATTTTCAAATTTTAAATTTTATCCTACAGAGTTAGAAAAAATTAAAAATAGCCATTTTGTGAATCTGATTTTTAGAAAAATATTGAAGTTTAAATCTCTAATAAAAGTTAATCTATTCATTTTCTATGATTTTTTAAAATTTTCGAATAATTTAATAATATTGTTAAATAAGTTATAATATCACCAAATAACGTCGTAATATTACCATTATTATGCCGTATTTGACAAAATTATTAAATTATTCATAAACTTAAAAAAAAATCGTAGAAAATGAACGGATTAATCTTTATTAGATATTTAAGCACCAATATTTTTCTAAAATTCAGATTTACAAAATGGCAATTTTGATTTTTTTTGTAAAACTGTAGTATAAAATTCAAAATTTGAAAATTTAGGTCCTATAAAAAAAAAATATGCACGATATTACTGTAGTGCAATGCTATAATAATAATTAAAAAAAAAAAAAAAAGTTAAAAATTATTATAGCAATTGTCAAATCATACTGGAACACCCTGTGTATATATATGTATAGATATCTAACTAGATAGTTAACTTACTGTTATCATATGAAGTGATTCGCCATTTCCATTGTGGCCATGTTAGTAAACATTGTTCTCTACTTCAATTATTACACGCTACAATAACTCATCGACACGGCATGATTTAAAATTGAACTTTTGCAGTACTATCACAGAAATATAGAAAATCAAAAGTACGAAATCATGCAAACCGTGCTATAAACAGTATAGTCTGTTATTATAATTGACCAGAATCCTATGATAAGAGCAATAAATGATAAGGTTTGTTTACAAACATGGGCCACTTTGATACAAAAATGGCAGACGTTTCATCTATTATTAAATAGGAAGGCGGCTATTTAGTTTTATTATATATATATCTATGGTAATAATGTGTGGCAAGGGCGAAAATTGAGAAATTTCAGTCGCGGACGACGTGTGCGGTAAGAGCAATTTTCGTCTAAGACTGAAATTGCCTTCCTGTACGAGCCACATATTTTTCGTTACACCCACGGCTGTAAACAACTATTTATAGCCGTGGTCACACCTCATATTATATTTTTAATACTCCTTGAATGTTAGCGGGCTGTAAAGCAGGGGCGGATCCAAAAATTTTTCAAGTAATTAAAATTTATTATCGTTATAACGCTGAATAAAACTAGTATTTCTCACAAGTCACAATGTAATACATTTTTATATAATAAGTTTAAGGGAGGGGTATTTACCCTATTACCCACCCCCCCTTGGATCCGCCACTGCTGTAAAGTAACTTTTCCACCCGCTGGACGGATAATGATCACGGAAAGTTCATGAACCACATCATCAATCACAATAGTATATCGCAGGGTTGGTCCATCTTTTTGTAGTTGGCGGGCCAATTTACACTTTCATAAACATACCGGGGGCGCAAAAAAAAAAAAAAATTATATTGTTATTTACGTTTAATTTTATTGCAAATATATATAATGCATAAATTATTACATCGCAGATTAATATTTATTAATATAATCATGATGATAAGGTACAATACTTATATTTAAAATTTAGAATTTTATTTAACATGCATTAATTTCTTTATTTTATTACTTTTAAAATTTAGAAGATACAAAAAAAATTAATGGTTTTTCGACGTCGGGTCCGACGGTAACATAACCGCCGACCGCGTCGCCGTCAATCCTTTAGTACACTGTAATTTTTCACAAATTTACGGAGCTCATACCTCTTATTCGTACATAACACACGGTTATTAATAAGTATGAAAGCTAGTTATTTTAACATTGAAAACATAAATATTGTTATTTATATTATAATGACACCATCATAATTCAGCAGATGGACTACAACATCAATACATTTATATTGCCTGTAAATAGGCATTTATTAAAGTAAAGATCCATTAGGTATCCTAAATGGTATTAAGCTCCTTTTACAATGGTCGAATAAGGTTAGGTTAGGTTAGATAGATAGTCTTGTGGATTTGTGACTTTCGAGTGAGAAGAATGCAATTGAATAAAATTAAAATTTTTAATTTATGAATGTTTTAAACATTTTTGTGTAGTATAAACCTATATTTTATATACTTATGTATAGTATAATATGGATACAATATAAAATTAGTTGGAAGTCTAAGATGAATTGTTTTATGTTTTTACATTTGTTTTGGATGACTAATTGTTTTTTTATCAAATATTATGTAAAGAAAAGGATGATTTAGTTAATAATTTTGATTGAATTTAAGTTAGGTTTATGAAAATTTATTAAAAAGATTGAAAAAATATATGTTTAAAGATAAATGTATCTGAAAGCATAATTAATAACTTCTGCAGTACTCGTGGCACGGTATTTTTCCGATACAAACGCGTATCACTGTAGGCGATGCCGCCTCCCTGGTGGCCTGTGTTTATACGGGAAATTTAATATGCCTCAAATACTACTACAACATTGGAATTTAGTTACGGTACCTTAATTTCCTTAACATTTCCATTGAAATCACTGAGACGAATTCGCCTATACTACATTTGAAAAGGTGGCTCTAATAACGTTTTCTAATAGACTTTCAAAGTCTATGTAAAAAATTATTTTTTTTTACTATATTACCTATAATCGTAATGGCCATTTTATACATTTTATAATGAATTTGTTTTTTATTTATAAATTTAAACTTCCATTTTAAATAATAACTTTAAAATTGTGTTTAGGTATTCTAGTAAATTTTATTATAATGATTAAACCATGTACAGCATGAACGTTTTCATGTTTTCCAAAGTCGTTATTGTTGTAATTGATATAAAACATGCAATAAACTAGCTTGGAATTTAATTGCGAAATTAGTATTAATACATTCGCGTTGATAAATATAAAATTACAAACTTAACATAATAACCTATCATAACTACTTACAATACTAAAAAATAGTTCCGATTGATAATTTTTTAATTAAAATCTTAAACTAATCACACACTCAGACAATGTTACATTAAGATTTGCTCCGCGAATATCAAAAGGCTCAAGAGTAAGATGTATATTTTATAATTTATACAGCACGTGTATCATAACAAACTTTGTTAATTGTGATTGTTTTATAAAATGTATCAAAATATCCCATACATTAAATATTTGCCACTAAATTATCAATGTATAAAATAATGTTAGATGTCTTAACTTGTACTTTTTCCACTAAAATAAATATAAAAATTACTTTTGTGCATTGGATTTGTTTCTTCTAATTATTATTTTTGCTATAAATTACTACATTTTCTATATGTCCATTTTACATTTTTTCCTCTTATACATAATTCAATTTATTAAGTTATGTAGAAAATATTTTGTCTCTACGAAATTATGTTATCCCTGGATTTAACCTTTGTAAAAATTATGTTATGAAGCCTAATTTTGTATGTATAATATTACATCAACATTATATTTACGAGATATTTCGATAACTATTGCATTCCAAGTAGTGCGTATAAAGGACATTTAGCTGTAGTAAAATGAAAGACCGCTATAAATTCTTTTTTTCATTTTCGGGGACCCTGTAACGGGGCGGCGGCCCGTTATGACGATGCTGTCGACGGTCCCGTTGTCCGGGTAACGGGATCCGGGCAACGGTATATACAGCGTGTCGGCGGCTCGACATCGTTGTCGGCTCTCTCGAGCGGACCAAAACGCCACCAAACGCCAACGGGTGAACACCGTTATGACCCAATCACTGAGACCGGAGGTGGTTTCTCTGTTTCATTATGTACTTTAAAATATTTATAAATTCCCATGGTCTCCTGAAATTAAAAACCTACCTATTTTATTATGTACTCATCGTTATCTGCGTGAAGAAAATAATTAAAAGTTATGTGTAATAGTCTATATAAGGTATAATTTTAAAAAGTCGGACATACTTTTCACCATGGGTATCCTTCGCTCTTCGGGTGGGATTTGAAGAGTATATTGAATTTTAAAGAAAGGATAAATTATTTCTTCAATAAAACTATTCTGAGTGGAGCTTCTGTTTATATGAAATAATTTTACTTCAAAATAATAAAGTAAATAATAAGTTTATTAATATTGCAAAAAAAACTTATTTTGTACTCGGCCAGTTTTATATTTCACTGTTAACTGTGAAAGGGGAAAAAATTTAATTAGAAAAAAAAAGTGATAAAAAAATATTTCCAAAAAATGTTTTTTCACATCTTCAAAATTTTCTTGCACAAAAATATTTCTAATATTACTATTTATCTATATTTAAATTATCGTAAAGTTTAGAATAAAAAATGGTAAGTTTTAAGGCGTTTTTGTCAAATTGTGGGTGGATTTTCCCAAATTTTGAGAATTTTGAAAAAAAAGTTGAGTAGAGAGTAATCTCTCAAAAGTACCATCTAGAGGCAAATTGTGATTTAAAAAGTTGCTGGTCGACATTTTTGGATTTGTATTTCCGTGCGAAAAAATGTTCTCAGAAGAAAAAAAAATAAACATCATTGTAAAAATATTCTAAAATTCATTCTAAAAAGTGCATAACTTATTTATGGTTGATTGTAATAAAATTCTATCAGTGCCTTGTTTTTGTGTGTTATTAAAAACGTAGAATTTGCATTTGTTGATGCCGTAAATTTATCAACTTGGTATTATAAGAAAATTAAAATATTTTCTTATAAAATATTTTTATTTTATTGTATTTTTAAAACATTTCAAGCACTTCGTTATGGTTTTAAGTTTTAATTTTATTCTGCTGTTAATTTTAAACTGGTAACATATTTACTTTAGAGTATCTTCTTACCTACATAGTATGTCAGTATCTTATAATTTATATAAACTTCTTCAGGTAGATTTCCATGTTACGTAGCTCAAGCAGGCTTAGTATCATATAATATGCGCAGTAGGAATGATAGTTCTCCTTATACTACCTTTTGTGTAAACTAGTTTGCGAGGATCGCCTAAGTAGCGATATATGTGGTACTAGACCAGGCATGTCAAATCATCACTTTGCGGTCCGTGGCCCTTTGAATTATTTTAAATAAAGAGCAAAATAAAAGTGGACTATTACTAAGATAAAAAGATTAGGTATATAAAATTTTGATGATTTTTTGTTGAGAAAAAAAAATTAAAGTAAAGCAAAGGTAAGTAAAGTATAGACAAGAAAGATATTTTAAATATAAAGAATAATTGTCGTGTCATTTTCAACACACCCACCAAGAGCAAATGACACGAGTAGCGAAGAATACCCTTGGTGCGAATTATATCCGGCTTTCTTGTCTATATTTTACATATTTTTGTTTAATATACTCTACTATTTTTCATCTAATATAAATAAAGGAAACAAAATAAAAATTTTGATAAGAAAAAAGTGTTGGAAAATAATTTCCAAAATTTTTTTTCACGTTCATAAAATTATGTTGGACTAAAATATGCCTCATATTATTATCAATTTATGTTGCAATTTTCATAAAGTTTGCTATAACATAATTAGTACCAAAATTTATTGTATCACCCTGGTTAGTCACGGTTAAAAAGTGCAGAGTTTACCGAGTTAGGTTTTAACCCGTTGATGTCGCATCAGACCATTTTTACCCTACTATATTTGACCATATTATATGTGATCATGTTTTGTGATTAGGTCATATTAAATTTTGAAGTCTTAATATTAAAAATTATAAATATTTTAGAAAAACAACTTACAAAAAACTCAAAATTGATCAAATGTTTTTAACATTTTTTATGAGTCGTTGTAATGACTATTTTTTAATGAAAAAGTAAACATCTTTGTAAAATCATAAACTTCTTCGCTTCGCGCAGAATTTAAATGCTCAATAAGATCTTTGCAGCTCGCATAGCACTATTCAAAAATTTTGGCCCATTTGATGCTTTGAGTTTGATATACCTGTAGTAAACAATGGGGTTGATGCTCGGCTTGTCACTGTGTTCCCACGGCTCATGATTATAAAGCTAAGCCATGCGTTGGGGGAACCCATCTTTTGAATTATTTTTACATATAAATAGGTACTACCAATACTATTGATGGGCATAATCGAATGATTAGTAATCGAGACATTTTCATAATCGAGATATCACTCGAAATAATCATTCGAAATTTCCAAATGAAATATTATTAATAATCGAGTTATCACTCGAATTAATCATTCGAAATTTCCAAATG
>JAIPRM010014719.1:0-10583 GCA_025469315.1 Stegophylla sp. TES_Ste_2020
ACTCTCTCGGAAGTTTGTGCCCGACTTTAAATTATTTGATTAAATTTAAAAATTCGTCACGTAGCGTTAAAGATATATTCACGTGATACTTGCACCGACCGACCGTTATCTAAATAATGTTGAAAGTTCCTTGAAAGTCTTCACACAAAACTAAAAGAAAGAAAAAAAAGCGGACATACTTCGCACGATGGGTGTACTTCGTACGACGGGTGGTATTCTCTTGACGGGCGTATTATATTTTAAAGAAACGATAAATCATTTCTTCAGTAAAACGATTCTGAACGAAGGAAGTTAATAATATGAGAAAAAAAAAACGGTCAGTATTGTTCGAATACTGATAACGAGACAAAACGGATAGAACGTGAGAACTATACCGTACACTGTACATGGACATTTGAAACCGTAGTGTGTTATACATTTATATATATATATATATATATAAATATATAAACGATTTTTGAGATTGTTTTCAGAGCTGTTCTGTTACATAAATTTGGTAAAGGTTGTATACAATAATTGCTGTTAATTATATTGAGTATTAAAAAGTTTTTCAAATATTGTTAGAACAATTTACAAAAAACTAAATGTTATAAAAATTCTAAATTTATCCCAACTGTGTTCTATGTGTATAGCACTGTCAATGATAATGGGTAAAAATTTCTAGTTTCTATCGCAATTGGTTACGATTATAACACTTAAATAAATTTTATAAAATTCGAATTTATGGTTTAGTATTTCCGATAACCATTGACTTATTATCGTAGGTACATACACGTATAAGTACATAAATTCATAGACATTATGTATTTAAATTTTTCATAACTCTTAGTAACTGGGATTTTTTCTCGTTCTCAAAATTTCGAACAACCGCCACCATGTTATTAAAAAAAATTTCATAAGTTCCACAAACAGTTTTTAAGTGTATAATCTGCTTATAAGTTTTATTAGTATGAAAAATATACATCACATAATCCATAAATATTTTCATATTTTTTGAAAAATAAAATAGCTATTAGAATCGTTTGATTAATGCCGTCACTCTCTGAGTTTGACATTTTTCCGCCGGCGGCGGCAACTACAACTTTGCCCCTTTTTAAACAAGACTTTGTAAGACAAATAGTTGTTCAAATTCAATGATAGTCTTTATTAAGAGTCTTATAAAAGTTTCATTATGAACTGTATGGTGGTACCTTATATCTTATTATATTGATAAGATCAGTGGCGTAGATACGATTTTTTTCTGGAGGGGTTTTTAAAAATGTACAACTAATGATTGTTTTCAATATTTATATTTATAGATTAAAATATTTACAAAAAAAAAATCATCCCAACATTTTTTATTTCAAACTGGACCAACATATTTAAAATTGCATATAGAATTCGGTTGAATTTTCTGAAAATTCGTGAAAAAAAAAATTCCGATAAATTCTAATTTTTAAATAAATTTGTCATCATATTTGAAAAATGAGTAAAATCTAATGTAAAACAGAAAATTATGATAATACAGTACTAGTATAATTAGTCTTATTGTATAAAAACTTAAATAACCAGTATTCTTCGCTCCTCGGGTGGAATACTTAGTAATTGTGTTGAACCTTAAAGAAACAATAAATCGTTTCTTAAAAAAAAACGATTCTGATTGGAGCTTCAGTTAATTACAGACAAAAATAATTGTCATTTTTATACAGAGTAGGTATGTTTAACAGTTGTAACATATTTACATTCTTTCCGAGTTTCGTCTATGATATGATATAGTCGATATTTTCAAGATTTAAACAATATAACTTTAGGAATAAGTAGTAACCAAATAATCTGTGTTTACTATTTTAACTGTTAAGGGGAATTAATTAAATCGATTTTATGAAAAACTCGTTTACGGGATATTTTTCTGTTTTACAAAATGTTTCGACAGATTATCATCGTTATTGAACATAGTATTGAGAATTATGAATAATGATTTCTTTAAAGTACCACTTGTGTGATTTATGATCTAAAAAATCACTGCATGAAACTTTAGAACTTTAAAATATTTCTATTTGAAAAAGTGTTTCTTTAAAAATAAAACAAATATATTTTGCAATTTTTACTTTGTAATTACATAAAATTTTTTTTTTTTTGGTTTTGTGGGGGGGTTTAAACCCCCTAAATTCTCCCCGTAACTAAGCCACTGGATAAAATGTAATTATCCTCAAGACTCATTTCTCTTTACATAATATTAAATTGAAGTAAATAATATATATATATTAATATTATGTTAAATCTAAATATTTAAAATAGACAAGTTTTAATTTTTGGCGTCTGGATCGTCATGGATCATTTTGTTATTATGTCTAAACTAATATTGATCGTCAAAATCAACATCACATATTATCACCATTCACTAATCATTATTAATTAATTATCTGAGGGTTTTCGTTTCTGTCAGAAACAGGTTATGAAATCATCAAGATCCGCTCAGAATAGATTTCTGCGAAACTCGTCGAATTGTCGTTGCTTTTGAATTTTGATTGATGTCACACAGTGGAGGGTTAAGGTTTAGCCGCTTAAGGCGACGGTTACGTCGAAAGTGAGATTAACACGTCTAAAACACTTGTACATTTATGACGTTCGTGGTACTATTACTACTGCTGTTGCTGCATAATTAAGTTAAGCGACGACGCGACAGAGGAAAAAATAAAGAGAACGATGCGAAACAAATAAAGCGGGGGATTCGTCCGTTTTCTCCCTCACCCGCGTTTCACCGATATAATCGCTTCGGTAACGGACAAAAGAAAAGGGGCCAAAAAAAGTTATTAGTTCCAAACACATATTCTACTTAAATTTATGGCACGCGACATCACATTGCGCGTAATCTTCATACAACTAAGCTTGTAAAAACAATTTACTATAGTTGATAATTACTGTTGCGACCATAAAGCGCGTGCGGTGAAATCCCGAAAGCATTAAATGTCAAATCCGCGGGAAGTCTTAATTTTATTACATATTACACGAAACATACAAATTCAGTATGAAAAAGAAAATTCAATTATAAAATGACGCGCTGGAACTAATCTTAACCGAAACTCTGGACAATGGCCATGTTCACTGCCTCGTCGCCAGGCCGACACAGGCCGTTACATTCGAAAAATAAGTTTAAAATGTTACGTTTTACATAGCGAATAAATAATTTTTATTTTAATATTAGTTTCATATTTTATGTGTTTGGTAAAAAACAGTTATTTACATAATATATTTTACTCTATATAGAATATTTAGGTTCTCTAGACCAGTGGTTCCCAAACTTTTTACACTCGCGGCACATCAATATTTAGTTGTAATAAATCACGACACACTTTCGATAAACATTACCTATTTCCAGTGATGTATACCAATAAGGGGATTATTCCTATTAACTCCATTGCCTATATTATATTTTTTTTCTGAGTAAAATTCTTTAAAGTTTACAACACTCTTTAGTTTTTTTTAGACAATGTAAGGGATGCATGCTTAAAAATATCCGAAAATATTATAACTTGAATTATACAAAATTTGTATATTTTTATATTTTACAATTATTATTAGTCACATTTTTTTCTATTTATGTATTCTAGTTTTAGGTAACCAAATTCGATAAAATAATTTAACAAATACCTATCACGTCTAACGAATAATAACAAAAAGCATTTTCGTGGTAGGATAAGAAAGTTTACGTTTAGTATTTATTTTAAAACTTATTGTTTTTGTCATAAAAAAATTGCAATTTTATGTTATATACGATCTGATGTAAAAAATACAAACTCACTGAATGGTGTAACCCCAGAACTAGGAAAAATGTAGCTCCAATGATATTTCACCAGGTTACTAAATGACATTTTGAAGCAACAAAAAGCTATAAATAAAATATTAAGATTTTATTATTACTGTTTTTTTTTTTTTTTGATATATTGAATAATTTCAATTATGTTAAATTAAATTTATTAAAATATTAGCGGCACACCTACCTACAACATTATCAAGGCACATTAGTGTGCCGCGGCTACATACTGCTCTAGACTAAGGTGACGTCCTATTTTACACAGGATTATTCTTTAGTTCATTTCTCGATACTGTTATCCTGAGAAACTTTTACAGGACATAATTTGCCCTGTTATTTTTTTTTAAATCTGTGCAATTATTCCTCAAGTAAGAAAATTTTACTACTACCAACTTTGAAAATTATAAATCAAATTATATTAATATTGTAATACATTTAACTCCAATTTTCGATAGAATTTTTTTTATAATTTTAAAACCGTAATTATAATTAAGGTTTCCGAGTTTTTTTGTTAAATTTTGGGTAGATTCCCACCCCCCACCCCCCACCCCATACAAAAAAAATGAAATAATTGAGAGATTCAAAAAATGACCTCTATAAAGTACAAACTAGAGGCAAAACTGGTTTCAAAAAATTGCTGTTTAAGATTTTTGGACAATTAGATCCATAAGAAAAAGTGGATACAGAAAAAAAAATAAACATCACTGTAAAAACACCAAAACTAATACGCTTACTATGGATGGTTCGAGGAAAAATTATTTTCTATTGATTTTATTTATTGCGATATGAAATGCAATGATTTCTTATCATCATTACACAGCATATTATGTTCGTTAAAAATATGTTTTTGCTTAAAAATCCAGACTCCTGATGTAATATAATACAAAAACATGTACGACTGTGTATCGTCCGTTTAAAGATATGGAACGTTTTTGGGACTTAATTTCAGGGAGGAAGGAGAATTCCTATTTTCTCAATTATGAGAGGTCAGAAAAAAATGCAAATTACATTTTTTTCTCAAAATATATTTTGAATTATAGTCTTATTATCTTTATAGTTATATTAAAAATATACTATAGGTAACCCACCTTTGATCATCAATGAAATATGAAAAAAAATTAAGTGAGGGTATTATTATTACTATACTAAAATAGATACCTGGAATTGAATAAAAATTTTACGAGAATTCGATTAATAAAAAAGCCGGAGACATACTTCGCACGATTAGTGGGATTCTCATGAAGGGTGTATTTAATTTTAAAGAAACGATAAATAATTTCTTCAATAAAACGATTTTGAACGAGGGAAGTTAATAATATAAAAAAAAAAAAATGTGAATAAAAATTTTGGACATTTTTCTAACATTTTTTTTTCACATTTTCAAAATTTTCTTGCGCCAAAAATCTTTCTTAGATGATTTTCTATCTATTTTTAAATTTTCATGTAGTTTGGATCAAAAAAATGATGGTTTCTGAGTCAGTTTTGTCAAATTTTGGGTAGTTTTTTTCAAAAAAAAAAAAAAAAAAAATGAATAATTGAGAAATTCAAAAAATGACCTCTTAAAAGTATAATCTAGAGGCAAAAAGTTTCAAAAAGTTACTGATTGAAACTTTTGGACAAGCCTTTCCATACGAAAAGTTGTACAAAAAAAAAAAATAAATAAAAAAAATAAACATAATTGTAAAAACACTAGCTTCTTTACTTCGTTCAAAATCTAATATTTTTCGCAAAAGTAATGCCAACGATCTACACTTATTGAAAATGATTTGAATAGCGATTTGAGAGATTTTTTCTGTAGCAGGAATATTTTTCTATTGAATTTCATAGAATTGCATGAAGTGAATAAAATATAACGATTTTATCGAGAAAAACATATTTTATATTTAGCATCTGATCTCCCTCCGCCACCTCCTGACGGAATATTTTCTACCCTGTGGAATTTCCACCATCAACAATTTGAACTTTGATTGTTGTTCAAATAAACGTCCTCAATGCAAACGCTGCAACGTATTTTTTAATATTGACAAAGAACGAACTTTCATTTTAATGTGATTTCTGTTTTTTGATTTTATTTACGTCGCCACCATTTGTAAATCTCCCGCGGGTACTCGTCTGAATATGATATGATGTCATATTACGATATTTGGTGTTTCCTGTGAAGTGCCACGAAAAACAATAATAAAATATTCTGATCGGTTTTTATTTAAAAATGATTTTCTAGAAAATAATATTCAAACAACAAAAATAATTTTAGACGCGATCGGAAAAAGGTCGACGGTGTTAAGGGGTTTAGTATTATTTTCAAATAAAATATATTTGACAAAACATTTTTGATAAATAAGAACTATTTCATATATATATAAATTTATTATATCTTAATTATGTTGTATTATTATATTTATTCGCAAATATTTTTAATTTTTAGATTCTGAATGAAGTGAAGAAGCTAGTGTTTTTACAATGATCTTTATTATTATTTTTTTTCTTTCTTTCTTTTTTTTTTCTGTGTTCAACTTTTTGTATAGAAATACTTGTCCAAAAGTTTCGATCAATAACTTTTTGAGACCCGATTCGCTTCTAGATTGTACTTTAGAGAGGTCATTTTTTGAATTTCTCAATTCTTCAATGTTATTTTGGAAAAAACTACCCAAAATTTGACAAAAACGACTCGAAAACCATCATTTTTTGAGCAGAATTTTATGAAAATTTAAACATAGATAGAAAATCCTATAAAAAAGATTTTGGCGCAAAAAAATTTTGAAAATGTGAAAAAAAATTTTGGACATTTTTTTTTCTTATATTATTAACTTCCTACATTCAGAATCGTTTTACTGAAGAAATGATTTATCGATTCTTTAAAATTTAATACGCCCGTCAAAAGAATACCACCCGTCGTGCGAAGTACACCCATTGTGCGAAGTATGTCCGGCTTTTTTAATTTTTTTAATCTTTTTGCCCGCTGTATTATTGATTTTATTAGATTACTTAAATGGAATTGGATTATTTACAATTATTGTCAAAATCATTTTATTTTTCACTCTAAAAAATCCATGCTCATATAAATTCCAACTTAAAACGTTTATAAATATCGATATAACGTGTTTTCAGATTTTTTTAAAAAATCTTTAGACATAACATAATATATAATATGAAGTTATTTATTTCACATTTACAGTTTTTAAGATCAAGAATGATTTATTTTATATTTATATATAAAAAACAGAAAACAAATTATTTAGGAAATTCAAATTTTTTTCTAAAAGTGTTTTATCAACAATTTTCCAGCAGCCTGTATATTTTTACTGTCGATAATAATATGTGTAAATTTCAAGTTTCTAGTCCTGTTAGTTTTAGAATTAAGACTTAATTACTAAATTTATTTCAAGAAAATCGATTATTCTGCATAATTTACAGTCTATACAAAAATGTACAGTAGTTTTTTTTTTTGTTTTTGGAAAATTTTTTAAAAATTTCAATCGACCTATATAAAAAGTACTATTAATAGTAAATTTTCAATATAAATGAAAGCTGAATAAAATTTTAGAAAAGATTTACTACAAAAAATAAAATAATATAAAAAATAAGATCATTGTAAGCTCCATTATTGCTTAACGCAGAAACTAAAATTTTAGTATTGAAATTAATTTCCACTTCAGTATTTTCATCATTTTATTTTTAGGGTCTCTTGTAATTATTGGCTGTATATAATTACATGTATAATATGTTTATTATATTACGTTCAATGTGAGCCAAATTAATTAACATACAATTTCTTATGTTTTTGATACGACTGTTCAATGTGGATTCATTCGGTACAAATTAGTGTATAATATTACATAATATGACTAAGACTCAGAGAATCGGTACAACATTAATATCTGAATTCCAAATAGAAATTGAAAAACGAATTGTCAGTTGTATATACTCAATAATAATTGGACGTATTATGTCAACGCTTTAATTCAAACATCGTACACAGACGGTTGAAGGGGTAGTGAAATATCCTTTTATTTTACCCATTTCAAAAATAATCAACATCGTAAAATATGTTTTTTCTAGTAAATTGTCATCCACACTCGTTCCAATAAACAGTTATACGCAGTTATCGTGTCACCAACCAACCTGTCTTCAACAACTTCTTGCCGGAGACGATATTCATTGTATACAATATATTGTAAGTACCAATATATATATATTATGCCTGTTTATATTATTAAAACCATGGAAATGTGTAATTCCGTGTGAAAATCGATTTTGTCTTATGAAAATATTATTATATGTCATTAGCAGAATTATTATTTGACGTTAAATTAACTCTTATTCGATGAATAAAAAATATTTTCTTGTGAAAAAAAAAAAAAAAAAATCAAAGCTCTAGTAATTGCTTTCTTGTGTTAATTAAATTCAGACGAATAGCTATGGAACATCCAAGTGAAATGTTAATAGGGTTATTATGTGCGATAATTTACAAAGTGCTTTTAGCGGGACGTTTTTTTAATTAGTTTTTGCGTTATTATTGAAAAGCATAAATGACGAACGATCAAAAACGTTTGATTTTACAGCCGTAGATAATTTCACGATAATTTTATTAATTTATAATAATTTTTTGTAGTGATGGCGATTCCACGGAGTTCTTTAACCGAATTAAAAATACCGTTTGACAGTGTTACGTAACATGTAAAAATTGAGTTCTACATCCAGAAAAATTCAAACGCTTTTCACAATTTTATTTAAATATCATTTAAAAATAGGCTGATTTTAATTTAATTAAGTAAAATATCATCTCCAGTGTTGTTTCATCCTATACTTGGACTAGATTGCGATAGAAAAAAAAAAAAATGACCCTTTTATCTTTTAAATTTACTTTACACTTTTATTGAAGTTGAAATTTATTTAAACACCACTTTTTAATAACTAAAAATTTCACCTGACCACATTTTTTTTTCTACAATATCGTCAATTATTTTCGATAAGTTTAACTGTAGAGCTTGACCCCTTTCAACAGATAGAATTTCAAGTTCATTTAATCATTGATTATAGCGTTCTCTATCTCGAAAAATTAAAAAAAAAAAAAAATTAAGGATATTTATTTTGTAAAGGTTTTAATTGCTACTTAATTACTGTAATATTTAATTTTTGGCCGTAAAAATGCAAAATTTGGGATTTTTTTTCCGTAATGTTCAAATTAATATAAAACCAATATTTTTCACAAATCATTTTTTTCTTGTCACCTTAAGGGTGTCCTGCGGAGATACAAACTTTCTTTTTTCAAATGGCTACCCCCTATTTTAATTACGGAATTATATTTGGGTTATTTTTCTGTGAATTTTGATGTATTGAAATTAAAATTTGAACGAGTAGTTTTTGAATTATTCAAATTTAAATATTAAGGAAAATTGTCACTTGGGCACATATTTTAATTTATTCTTAATAGATAAATGAGATAAGATGACCTGACTAATTAATATTTTGTAATGTAAAATTTAATATTGTACACACGACATGATAATATCTATGAACATTTTGACTAATTATTCCTGATTCAAGGTTAATTGAGTAGATTTATAATGATTACGAACTACGTACGTAACTAAATATGTGTATTATAAATTAAAATAGGGGGTAGTCATTTGAAAAATAAAAAGTTTGTAATATTTGTATCTCCACAGGACACCCTTAAGGTGACATGAAAAAAATTGGTTTTATAGTAACTTGAACATCCTGGGGAAAAAAATCCCAAATTTTGCATTTTTACAGCCAAAAATGGGGGTGAGCACGCTCAAAAAATCACCCTGTTTGTATATATATTTCCTTGTAAGTACGATGTTTTACTGCTCTCATTTGGTATTTTGAGCAGTTCGAGTAAATTGTATTTTGCTGCCGACTAATTAATTATGGAAAATTTCAATTCACATCACAGGAATAACCTTCGCCGCTCGCAAACATAATCCCTCAATATACCGCAATAGCATCGCCTACTTGCAACCCTCCGATTAACGATTGACGTCACAACCCTACACGCGCACTCCGCGTAGTTTCACATGAAACCTCGTTATGGTATTTTATTCGAAATGTTTTCACTCCGTAAAAGAATCATTACTAACAAAACACTTGCACGTCATTTGCGCTCGGCGTGTAACGCGGTGCTCGACGAAACATTCACGTCAATATTGTCAAAATAACGAGCAGTGATAAATTGTTTGACTACCTACCAGTGTAACACGAGTAATAAATAAAACAGCGCCGAACTTGTTACATTATATTTTCATAATATGAAATGTATGATATTAAATTTAGACAAGAACGTTTAGATCATAATATAACTACAATGGATTGAGCCACGTCCATTTTGCCTGTTTTAATAGTTTAAGTAATTTTTCTGTGACAATTTGAATTTAGATAGTATATACTAGCTGAATTACCCGGCTATTTTAGCCCGTGTGTATTTTTGTTTTTTGTCATATTTACAATATATACAATATATTTAAAATATCCTAAAAAAAATTGTAAAAACTGGACGAGTAGATTTATTTATGTTAACAATTAATTAATTTACGAGAACTCGGAAGGTTTAAGGTCCACAAGATAGTGGAATAATTTTTTGATTGGATCATATATATATATAGCTATTTAAAATAAAAATAAAGAATTATGTTAATACATTATATTGCATTTTATCTTTTCGAAAAAAAAAAAAAAAAAGCGGACATACTTCGCACGATGGGTGTACTTCGCACGACAGGTGGTATTCTCTTGACGGGCGTATTATATTTTAAAGAAACGATAAATC
>JAIPRM010014720.1:0-10582 GCA_025469315.1 Stegophylla sp. TES_Ste_2020
ATAAAAAAATTTTAGTTTCCGAGTCGTTTTTGTCAAATTTTGGGTTTTTTTTTAAAAAAAAAAAAAAAAAAAAAAAATTGAAGAATTGAGAAATTCAGAAAATGACCTCTCTAAAAGTACAATCTAGAGGAAAATTCAGTTTCAAAAAGTTATTGATCAAAACTTTTGGACAAGTATTTCCACACGAAAAGTAGTATACAGAAAAAAAAAAAAAGAATAAAAAAAAATAAAAAAAATAAACATCATTGTAAAAATACTAGATTCTTAATTTCGTTCAGAATCTAAAACTTATGCTATGTATAAATACGCACTAAAAAGTCGCACATACTTCGCATCATTGCTAGTTCTCAGTCCTAGAGCGGACTAGTTGGATGCGTTAAATTATAAAGAAACGATAAATTATTTGCACAATAAAACGATTCTGAGGAGAGATTCAGTTATTACAAGTCAATTTTATTGCAATTATTTTAAATTGTCTATAAACTAAAAACTGTGAACAGGCAAATTTCGTCATATTTTGGAAATGAATAAAAAAAAATGCCGAACATACTTCGCACGATGGGTGTTCTTTGCACGACGGGTGGGATTCTCTTGACGGGTGTATAGAATTTTAAAGAAACGATGAATCATTTCTTCAATAAAATGATTCTGATCGAGGGTAGTTAATAATATAAAAAATAAATGTTAGAAAAATGTCGAAAATGTTTTTTTCACATTTTCGAAATTTTCTTGCGCCAAAATGTTTCTCGTATTTTTGTCTATCTATGTTTAAATTTTCATAAAGTTCGGATCAAAAAATGATGGTTTCCGAGTCTTTTTTGTCAAATTTCGAGAAGAAATTTTCCAAAATAAAAAACTGAAGAATTGAGAAATTCAAAAAATGACCTCTTTGAAATACCAACTAGAGGTAAATCCGGTTTCAAAAAGTTACTGATCGAAACTTTTAGACAAGTATTTTCATATAAATTAGGGGACGGGGTAATTCAGCCGCGTAGTCCGCGGCACACCCGAAATTCACGAAATTAGATCGTGGTTCAAAAAATATCTAGTTGGGAACCACTAGTATAGATGGATGTATTGCCTATTATTTATACGTAATATAATACGTCGTCATCGCGATACAATGGCACGTTGCAGTAGCATACGTATTTACCCGGAGCACGCGACGGGTAGTCAAGTACGCGAATAATATAACGGCGATTTATTATCGCAACGGTGCAGAGAAAAAGAAATGGGAAACGACCGAATCGCATTATTCCTAACAGTTTTTTTATTTTTTTCTTCACTGTGGTACTGAAAAAAAGAAAACTACGGCGACGACGACGACACTGAAGCAATGGAAAATAGATGAAGTGCGAGTATTATCAGCACGTACAGGGGGGGACACGTGAAGAAAGGCGAAAAAAAAATAGTTACAGGGAAAAACAAGAGAGGGAAAAAAAACCAAGTACGAGTAACTTCGCAGCCGTACACGACAAATACGACGAGTGTGTGTATCGGTTGTTCCGCGGTGGTTATAATTAAATTCCAGTGGGAAAGGTCCCCGGGGGCTACGCCGCCAGACGTTTACGACGATGTGACGCGGTGTAGTCGCGGGCACACAAATAGCACAACTCGGAGTAATTTTTAACGCGCAACTTGCGACGATCGGCGGTGGCCGAGTGACGAGAGGGGAACGTGAGGAGATTCGACGACGGCGCGATAGTGTGGGAGAAGGGATCGAGAGCGGGTGGTAGAGATCTAGGGTAGGAGAGGGTGAGAGAGAGGAGAGGGTGAGAGAGAGGAGAGAGAAGAGAGAGAGAGAGAAACGTTTCACGGGCTTCTGACCCGCACTCGCGAAAACTGTGCCACGACCGATGACGACGTCGCCGCTACGGTTTTACGCCACGAGCGCACTACTATTGACTTTTCCGATACAATTTTCTAGCTATTTCGTGTGCGTTATGTTTCACCACTTACACACAACTACTACTGCTACAACTATTACCGTGTGTACATTCATCACGTACTATTCCGATAAAGCAATGTAAATACGTAAATATATGTATGTAATAGTGTCCGGTTATGATGGCGGTACTTGTCAAACGAATATTATTTGAGCTGTTTTCCCCTCTTTTTTTTTTTTTTTTTTTTTTTATGTATTTTTTCTATCATCACGTGAACAATACACACAGACGCATCACGTTGTATGCTTACACAACACAACATTAAATATACGCGTATACGGGTTGGTTGACAAAATATGTCAGAAACTTTGTGAGGTAATTCAACACTTCGGATGCAACGACGTCGTCGTCTTTCGTGCGAGTCTCAGTTTTCAATTTTCTACTGTGAAAAAGCGCCAATACTTGACTTTCACCACAACATTTTTTAATTTTCCTTGCAGTCGTAGACAATTTTTAAATAGAAATTTTAATGAGGTCTCTTCAACAGTATATAGGTTAGTTTTTCAAGCATTTCTATTACACTTATATTTCTGAAAGTATTCTTTTTGTGCGTAGAAAAATAGTTCTACCAACAAAAACCCTAAACCCGAATTATTTATAATAACATCCAGAACCGAATTGGAGTCTACATGAAAATTTTGTTGCATTTGAAGTGTTAAATCACATTCACAAGTCTCAGTCGTCTTTAATTAATCACTATCACAATCATAATTCATTATATATACATAATATTATGCTAAAATTATTAATAAATTCGAATTTTCCCA
The DNA here is from genome assembly GCA_025469315.1 of Stegophylla sp. TES_Ste_2020. Taxonomy (NCBI): domain Eukaryota; kingdom Metazoa; phylum Arthropoda; class Insecta; order Hemiptera; family Aphididae; genus Stegophylla; species Stegophylla sp. TES_Ste_2020. The sequence continues at coordinate 2,714 of JAIPRM010014720.1, forward strand.
TTTCCGCGTGAATTACTGACTCATCACAAGTACTTTATCGTTCTAAACGCAGCATAATATATTATTATTACACGCTTTTTATATATACTTACTTAAAAAAATTGCACAAACTAGAATTCATCTCTACATTAAGTTTCTAACAGTGTATGAATAAAACACATCACACATGCATAATGAATATAATATTTAACAAGATTAATGAAATTAGCCGATATTTTAGATTCTGAGTGGAACGAAAAAGCTAGTATTTTTACAATGATGCTTATTTTTCATGTGTACACGTTTTCGTAGAGAAATACTAAAAAAAAAGAAAGAAAAAAAATTAAAATTTTTTATGTAAAATTGAAATGAATAAACTGAAACTCCGCACAGAATCGTCTTAGTGAAGAGATGACTTATTATTACTTCAAAATTTAATACACTTGTAAAAGTACTCGAGGAGCAAAGAATACTCAAAGTGTAAAAGTGTAAAAAATTCATTAAATAAAAAAAATTAAAATTAAATAGCCAGTCATGTACCTGCCTATCTAAATATAATTTCCAATTTCTTTTGAGATTTTTCTTTTTCTTATATAGCTGCACATTAATTTTTTGCATCCTGAAAAACATCTTTGTCATTAAGAATTCCTATTTTAGTTTCGTTTAATACACATGTAGTATAGAAAATGTAAAAATTGTTTAAATAATAACTTTAAGATGCATAAGACATCTACGAAGTTAGTTTTTAGTCAATCTAAGACAATACCCAACTTGTTTAAATGATTGAGTTACAATAAAATATTAAACAACATACAATTTGGATTCTCTTTGTATAAAATCAAATCAGTAATAGGAAAATACAATTATACTTATTGGTGAGTATGTCATGAATATAATATTAGTTATGTATCACAGTTACGAATTTCTAAAAAAAAGAAAAATCGGAAATCCAGCTCAAATAATACTACCATATAAATGTATCATATTATTAAAAATAAAACCGAATTAACGAAATTTATTTAATAATTAATATTAAAATGAAATACGAGCAAAGGGTGTAATATACATGCATATAATTGCAATCAGACATCAGTTATGACAGCTGGTTATAATTTATAAGTTTGAGGTAAATTAATGAAAACGAAAAGAGTTATAATTAGGTATAATATTTTTAAAGCGCTTAAACTCAATTAATTAATGAGAAATAATCGTAACATTTTTAAAACCATATCATGAAAAACAACGTGTTATTATATTTCAGTGAGTTTGTTTCACATAAAACGCAACGTCAGTGAACAGTTGCTATTGGCAATGACCGATTTTTTTTTTTTTTTTTAGTTAAATAAAGAACTCCCATGTTGTTTGAACAGTTATTATTTTGAAGCTCTGAAAACTTGCGTTACTATTAGGTGGTCCTGTGTTTGCATTTATGACAAATGAAAAAAGTAAAGTACGTTAAATTTATTTAAAAAAAAAACAGATTAAATATATTAATGGATGGTGGCGGTTGAATAAAAATATGTATATATACATTATTTACACACAAGCGTAAAAAAGAAAAAAACCGATACGATTGTTTTCTACTCTTAATGCCGAGTATTCGATCACTTAACTGTAACTTACTATTTGCTGTGGTGGTATCTGCTGAAGGACTAAGAGTAATAATAAATGGGAAAATAAATTATGGTTTACAAAGAAAAACGGACAAGACAAATCGAATAAAATATCGTACTACGTTAAATGCAAACTGCATAAACAATGTCCGTTCTTAATTTTTTTTCGAAAAAACTACCCAAAATTTGACAAGAAAGACTCCGAAACCAAACTTTATGAAATTTTTAACATAGATAGACATATATGATGAGAAAAACATTTTGACGCAAGAAAATGTAAAAAATTTTTTGACATTTTTCTAACATTTTTTTTCTCATTTATTTTTTATATTATTAACTTTCTTCGTTCAGAATCGTTTTATTGAAGAAATTATGAGCAAAGATACACCAAGATACACACCAAGAGTATCGACCCGGGGAGCGAAGAATACCCGTGCTACTGCGAAGTGTGTACTTTACTTATCTTACTGCTTTACTTTACTTACTTTTTGATAATTGTATTAACAACGAAAAGAGCATAAATAAAATGTGAAGGCGTAAAATGTAATTTTAAAAATATTACCGGCACAGTGATAAACGAGCTTTGTAAGGAGAACAAGCTAGCACCGAGCAAAATCAGTAAAATAAAAAAAAGTGGATAGGAAGTATGCTTGTAATGATAGTAGAAGGGAGACGTCCGTCCTTTGGTAACTGCTCGACGAACAGCTATTATATAGCCAGGATAGATACGAACAGCCGTTCATAATCCAACATGTGACAGTCATGAATACGAAACAACGCATTTTAGCGTTTATAAAGGCGAGAAAAAAAAAAAAAAAACGTGTCGAATGAAAATATCTATCTTTTTCGCTAGGTTTGTTTGAATTTATACGCATATGGTGCAGCTTGCTCGTACATAATATTATGTAAAATAACAACGACAACATGCAACTTTTTTTATGTACGGTGAATTAATAAAAACAACTGTTATGATAATAATCGAGAATTTTGAATTGAGTTTCATAAATATTTTTCTGTAATCGGAATTGAGTTACTTATAACATTTATTGCTATCCAGGAAAACACACCACAAAAAAGTTGACTAAGCAGACCCCCCCCCTTCAAAAAAAAAAAAAAAAAAAAGGTGTACTTGGTTATACATTATTGTATGTCTACAAAACTAATAGTGATAGGAACATGAAACTTTCACCAACAACTAAAAATGGTCAAATGCATATTTCATAAAAATTTCAAATTGTCATTCAAATAATCATAACATGATTATATCTTGCTATTTAAACCTGAAAATTGTATATAAACATACCTATAAGTAATACTAATGGTACTGAAAAAATATCGAATATCGTAAGGCAACGTCTTTTTTTATAGCCTTTTGAAGTTAGGATTTGTATTAAACTGTTAATTTTTACTTAAAATAATGTTTCTTTTTCAATCAAAATATATGAAACTATTCATTTTTAATGTTATAGAAATTTTCTTTAAACAAAATATTCCTCACGTGATTATGGCTCAAATAACATTTATTCTAAATAATCGCAATATCATTTTCTTATTTTTACTTAATCTTATATTATTCAAAATTCATCATAAACATGAATTATATTCTGTTATTAAATAAATAAAAAACATAGGCACTGAACATATATTATTATTACTATGCATATTAATTGAAGCTCCGTTCAGAGTCATTTTATTGAAGAACAGATTTATCGTTTATTTAAAATACAAGACACTCTCCAAGAGTATCCTGCCCGATGGGTACACAGGGTGAAGAATACACATGGTGTGAATTATGTTGGCTTTTTATATACATATATAATATGATTGTATTATTATACATAGAATAGCGTTGAAGAATATTTTTATGTCCTGGGAACACACGTATGTACATTGTACACACGAAATGTGGCACCACGCTGCGTTAATCATTACTATATATACGTACTACACTATTTGGATACGTGTTCGCGTATACACAATTTAAATCAGCTACACGCGTCATTATACAACTATATGTATCATTATTAGAGCTAGGGGGATTTATAGCTCAATAAAAACTTAAAATATGTATGCATTTATGCTCCAAAAATATGCAAAAATGCTAAAATAATCTCTTATAAAACATTAATTTTACTATAAAATATTCAAAAATTTTATTGAAGGTATAATACATTTTAATATGTATTATTAATTCTTCTATTATTTATGAAATTTCTTCTTTTTTTTTTTTAATCTTTATTCTTTTTAAGCATACATTTAAACAAATAAAAATATCAAATAATATTCAATCTTTTCATTTATTCAGGGAAAATTTTTCCTATACAAAAAAAAAAAAAAAAAAACTCAAATTAAATATTGAAAAATAGGTGAAATATGCACTTGAAATTCAAAAAGACCCAAGATATGCACTTATATCGAAAAAAAGAGTTAAATATGCGAATCAAAGAGAACGGTATACAACTCCTGGTGTTATTGTAACGCATTTCTATATATATAAAGTTTAGGTCTTTTTTTAATTTAAAATTTTTCACGTCGTTACATAATTCATTGTTCGTGTTCTGTAATATCGTTGTTAATTAATCAATTATAAAATGTGTTTTAAATGAATTTGTCGATTGAAAATCGTACTTAGTGATTATCGGGGACCTAACATTAAAATATTATACTTAAAATATACATTAAAAATTCAAAAAATAAACTCTTAAAAATACGTATTTTGGTACAAAAATAAATAAATAAAAAAAAGTAAAGCAAAGATAAGTAAATGAGTATAGTATAGACAAAAGAAAAAAACCAAATATATTTCACACCATGGGTATTCTTAGCTCCTTGTGGGCCACGTACTCTTGATGGGTGTGTTGAATTTTAAAAAAACGATAAATGATTTTTTCAACGATACGATTCTGAGAGCAAAGTGTTGTTAACAACATAAAATACAATAAAATAGTTGTCGATTTCAACTATAGACCGCCGCGCCGCCAAGACTATTCGACCCAAGGAGTGAGGAATACGCGCGATGCGAAGTTTATCCTGCTTTCTTACTTACCCATTTTATCTTTGCTTTTTGCTTTTGTATTTTTGATGGACAAATGCAATTCAATAATTTTAAAATTCAACGATTAAACTTGTTTAATTGTTACAAAACTATATTAACGTAATTCAATATGAAACGAATAAAAGACAACCAGAAAAAATCTTTTAAATTGCTTTTACTCGGTATACAATCACATTGATCGCATTAAATTGGAACATTATTTTCGTGACTCGCACAGATAGTAGGGGTACAAAATAATAGCTCTTTTACTATGTCAAAAACGAATTTTCGTATTAATTTTCATATTAGTACATTTCGAACGATTATCATCCCACGATGCTAATACGATATGTTAATATTGTTAAAAATCGTTGAATACGCGCGTTAGTATTGGCGACTAAAATTTGAAATACCTATGCAAAAATATGCGAAGCGAAATTCGACGAAGTTTTTTATTCTCTGTACTGCGACTAAGGCAGGCGCATCTTTTTTTTTTGTATTCGTTTTTTCACTCCGCAATACGTTTTACTGCGTTGGAGACGACGACGATCTCTCGACACGCGGAGGACGGGTTATCCTGCCACAAGGTCACGGCCAAGGTCGTCGATCGTATTACGTTATAAGCACGTGACTACAACAGTCTGTTTTTTCGCTCTCGATACACACGTACACACGCCCACACACGTAATTGATTATCGCGAACGTGACGTTGTCGAATCGTCGTAACACGTGCAGAAACGCGTTGCTCCGTCGAAAAAACTTTGGCGGAAATCGTTTTGAAATATAATATGTATATAAATATTTTTTTTTTTTTTTTTTAATGTTATAAGAAAATAATTTGTGAAAAATTCGATAATATCGACCTCCTTCCCGTGCCGCCGCAAGAGGGACGAGGGTTAGGTTATATGGTTTTTCCAATTTAATCAAAAAAACTGTTGACAGTTTATCATATAAAATTTCGCGTAAAACTATATTAATATTTTTGCACGAAAATACTAAAATACAAACCGTTTGAAATTTATCGCGCGAAATTGATTTCTAAAAAAGATATCTTATAAATATCTTTAACAAATATAATACCTATGTACGTATATATTTAATTTAATTTTTCAGATTAAGGATATTTTGTACATTTTTATCGCATCGAATTTTTCAAAAGTTATCTTATCTGTATTTTACGCTCAGCTCAATAGTTTTTGAATTGAATTGGAAAAACCATAAAACCACTACCCTCTTTGGCCGATTTTCATCCCTCTTGCGGCACGGGAAAGAGGAGGTAAGTCAACATTACCAAGTTTTTCACAAATTATTTTCTAATAGCAACAAATAAATTGGGGGGGGGGTCCTACGTGAAAAAAATAAATAATTTTTGGGAGGAGGTAGAGTTTAAATAAATAATATTGGCTCGATGTTGTGTGTGTGTGTGTGTGTGTGTGTGTTACAACAATAACAGGTCGGTGTAGAAAATTTAATGTACTTAAAAACTGTTTTAAATTGAAAACGCGAAGATTCACTTAAAACCGTCGTCGGAATGTGCATAAAAAATATACAATATTTCTAGAAAATAAAAAGAAAAGCCGGACATACTTCGCACGATGGGTGTTCTTCGCGCGACGGGTGGGATTCTCTTGACGGACGTATTAAATTTTAAAGAAACGATAAATCATTTCTTCAGTAAAACGATTCTGAACGAAGGAAGTTAATAATATAAGAAAATAAATGAGAAACAAAAAAGATTAGAAAAATTTCCACATTTCTCACATTTTCAAAATTTTCTCGCGCCAATATCTTTTTTATAGGATTTTCTATCTATGTTTAAATTTTCATATAGTTCGGATCAAAAAATGATGGTTTCCGAGTAGTGTTTTTGTCGAATTTCGGGTAGTTTTTTCCAAAAAAAAAAAAAAAGAATTGAAGAATTGAGAAATTCAAAAAGTGACCTCTCTAAAGTACAATCCAGGGGCAAATCCGGTTTTAAAAAGTTACTGGTCGAAACTTTTGGACAAGTATTTCCATACGAAAAGTTGTACACAGAAAAAAATAAAAAATAAACATCGTTGTAAAATTCGTTCAGAATCCAAAAAAAAGGTTGTGTTGAATATTTTTGAAAACAATGAAACAGAGAATATAGTTTATCGACGACGCATCAAATTCCATTAAAATGTAAAATAATATTGTAGTTCTTGTCGACGACGTAATAGTGTTTATGAAAAAAAAAAAAAAAATCGCATTTTACATTACATTCGTTATTTTTCAGGAGATATTGCGACTACGCATGTTGTATGTAATATATTATATGACTTATGTGTGTGTGTGTGTGTTTTCTCGGTAAATCGTTCTAATAATACATTAATAAGTAATAATCGACGTCACTCTTCGACCCCCCCCCACCCACCACCACCACTCACCACCCTCACCCCCGCCGACCGTAGATTGTTTATCGTATTTTTATGTGTCGTGCGAACGGCTTTTTTTTTCTTTTTTTATATATACGCTACTTTAAACCCATCGTTGTCGTCCGGATCACGTTATTACGTTATATATATATGTGATATGCTTTCATCGTTTTTTTCGAGAGGTCTTTTTTTTTGCTTTTTTTCAATTAAAGACGTGGTGTAATAAAATATTAAAAATTATTAATAAATTAATTACGAACTCGGTGGTTTCCCCCTCCCCCCCGTCCTCGCATCAAAGGAAAAAACCGTGATCGTCTCTCTCCTGGTTACCATCACATACCATACGTAACCTTGGTAAAACCTATTCGAAAAAACTACTCCTCGCGCATGTACTATGACTACCCCTCTATGACACCGAAACGGGGGGGGGAGGGAACAACTTTTATTTCTATTTCAGATATATTTATAATTTTTTCTTTCTATTTATACTTTATATTTTATATTTTTTTTCTGTTTTTTTTTTTTTTTTTTTTTTTTTTAATACTCTATCTCGAGTTTACTTTTTTCTTTGTGTCCGTCGTCGTATAATATTAATAGCGTTTTCATTTTTTTAATAAAATCTATTTCGTCCTCAGAGATCATTCTGCCCCCTCCCCCCCCTCCCATCTGCTCGTCCTATTCTCGTTAATATAATATTATGCTCTAATAAAAATAATTTCACAATGAAATTTACGATCAGTAGTTATAAATAAAAATAATTCGTCGTGGTTTTTGAATTTTGGATTTTTTTTGTTTTAAACTCCGGATTACTTTCAAAAAAAAAAAAAAAAAATGTCCAAAATCCCCC
>JAIPRM010014721.1:0-10581 GCA_025469315.1 Stegophylla sp. TES_Ste_2020
CATATTTTCACCGCGCTTGGAAAAAGTATTGGGAAATTGGAAAAATGACCTCTCTAAAGTACCATCTGGGTATAATTCCGGTTCTATAGAGATACTGATCGAAACTTTTGGTCCAGTATTTCTATACGAAAAAGTGTTTACAGAAAGAGAAAAAATAAAAAAAAAAAATAAATAAACATCATTGTAAAATCATAATCTTCTTCACTTCGTTCAGAATCTAAAATATGTTTAAAGATGAATTCACATGTTTTTTTACGCGCTTTAACCTAAAATATCTTTATGTAATATTTTAATTTTTTTTTTTTTTTATTCAGTATTTTATTAAATAATTTTCGTTTTAAATATTTAAATTAAGTATTTATAATTTTATGATTGTATATTTAATGCTTATAAATACTCATTTTTAAAATATGGGGCATGAAGCCATTTTACATATTAGATTTAGGAGTGAAATATCAAGATCTGAAAAATTTTTAACTAATTTATTATAGCCAATAGGTGGCAAAAACTTAAATCCTGCCTTGACTATTATACTAATTATAACTGTTATACTAACTGTTGACATGTGCCTATAAGAAATGTACTTTCATATAAACACGTGTATCATAACTGCACACACATGTGTCTCTATGGATAAATACGTAGGTGTCTACGTAACCAGAGGTGGATTTATCTTTTTTACACCTATAGGCACTAAAAATTTGCCACCCCTAAAATAAGCGAATAAGTTATAATACCTCTTCCAAAATACCTACTCTAAATATTAAATATATAGACAATAGTACTTACATCCATTTTAATTTTTACAATATTTTCCCCCTTAGTTACCTATTTATTCTTATTTGAAAAAATGTAAATGGATGTCCATTAAATTTTAAAAAATATAGTTATATAAGAAAACCATTTAATTTAACTATCTTACTATCCTTGGTACAATTTAAAATATTTTTTTAGTACTTACAAGTTACCTAGGTAGGTACTTTCTTGCAGGTTTGTAAAATACACGAAGTACGTACACACCACACGTGACACGATGTTTCAAACACAGATAGCGAAATAATAAATTAATAATTAAGTTTTCGTTATTTTCATAATAACAGCATAAGATTGTCGAATTATTAATATAGTGTAGCAGTGTGAATATTTACTTTTCCCCGAAATTACGATGACGTCGATAGTCGATAAAAATAATATTAATAACTAGAGTCCGGATTTGTAAGCATTTTCATATTTGTAATGACAATGAGTGTATGCAGCTCGACGAGAGTAAGGAATGTAGACGATTCGTGTAGCAGAGAATGCATAGAAAAAGTTTATTTTGTATATATAAATGCATAATTTAGGGATGATGGAATACTTGAAGAATTTAGCATGTTTAAGCATATTTTATAGAAAAGTTCATTGAACCAATTATTTTATTTTTATTTCCACCGTCAATACTAAATTATGATTTATAAGTTTATAAAGTTTATTGTTGAGAAATTGTACTCCTCAAATCCTATAATTTTGTACAATTTGTATTAAAATTATAACCTTGTAATTGCGTACTGCACACACAACTGTGGCGAACGACGGACATAATGCATGCAAATTTTCATGCATGTCACTATCATGTCGCAGCGGCACCGCAACACACGCACTTGCGTCGCCTCGCGTTAATATAATTACCTATATAAAGTAAGTATGTACTGGGCCTTATCGCATTGTGATCATTGGCAACAATGCTGATCGATTTATCCTACATAAATTTCCTTTTTAAAATTGTACTTTTAGCCTTAAATGTTATAAACGCTTATTAATACCTTTTTAATTTTTTTGCTTTCACATTCTTAACAAAAGTATTTATTATATTTTATATACACATTTTTAAATATTTTCTGTTTTTTAATCATTGTTGTTTGATGTCTGTAATCAAAAAATTAAGTGTATGTAGTTTGTTGTATTACAATTTATGGAAGAAATTAAAAATATATAGGTATATATAAATGCATATATTTTGGGTAAGACCATATTTTTACATATTATTAAAAAAAAAAATAAGAGCATATCAAGTGTATATTTAAAGGTTTTTTAGTGCATAATTGCCTTTCTTTTTTAAGCTTTTTGAATGCATACAAATCCGGATACTAACTATGGGCCATTATTAATAATTATTGTTGCTTGATATAATACGTATATTGACACATATTATGGCCCATAGTCGACGGTACGTATACCGTACGTATTTTTAACGTGGCGTTTACGGACTCTGGGTGGACTATACTAATGTGTATAGCATATAATACTTATAATAAACTATCTAGACATTCTAGACTATAAGGTACCTATAGTAAGTATAATGTAATATTATATTTCCAAAGATCATAGTTTGTATTATTATTAATCAGATATTCAGATAAATAAAAACAAAATGTATTCATACATTAGGTATATAAGGTATATTCTATGTTTTAGATTCTGAACGAAGTCAAGAAGCTAGTGTTTTTACAATAATGTTTATTTTTTTTTTCTGTAAACACTTTTTCGTATAGATCATAGATCTACTTGTCCGTCCAAAAGTTTCAATCAATAACTTTTTGAAACCGGATTTGCCTCTAGTTGGTACCTTAGAGAAGTCTTTTTTTGAATTTTTCAATTCTTCATTTTTTTTTTTTTTTTTTTTTGGAAAAAACTACCCAAAATTTGACAAAAACAACTCGAAAACCATCATTTTTTGATTCGAACTTTATGAAAATTTAAAACATAGATAGAAAATAACATGAGAAAGATTTTGACGCAAGAAAATTTTGAAAATGTGAAAAAAAATTTTTGGACATATTTCTAACATTTTTTTTCTCATTTATTTTTTTTCCCTTTATATATTAGATAAAAAAAAGAAAAGTAAAGTAAAGTATAGACAAGAAAGCCGGACATACTTCGCACCACGGATATTCTTCGCTCTTCGGGTCAGATACTTTTGGTGAGTGTGTTGAAAATGACGGCTATTATTGTTCTTTATATTATTAACTTCTTTCGTTTAGAATCATCTTGATGATTTATCGTTTCTTTAAAATTTAATACACCCACCAAGAGCTTCACGCCCAAGATGTGAAGAATACTCAACGTGTGAAAAACACCCATCGTGCGAAGTATGTGCGGCTTTTTTTGATTGTAAAAATGCAAATATATTTTTTTTTTTGTAACGTTTGAGTTTTTTTTTTTTGTCACCTTAAGCGACCTGTGATAATACAAACTTTTCAAAATAATAATATATATATATATATATATATAATATTTTTTTTGGATACATTTAGTCACCTACAAACGTATAACGTAATTATAATTATGGACCTACACAATTAAACTTGTGTTTAATAAACGTACGTGATTATATTTTACGATTGCGAATTAATTAGGTGTTAGCTGGTATAATCATAGATTCATAATAACTACGTTTTAGTAATTTGAATAAATTAAAAATATGTATAAATATTTTTACGGCACGGGGAAGTTACACGATTAAAAAATCATCCTGTATCTAAATCTGGTTTACGGTACATTTTGCCGTTTACACGCAATTTTTGGCAGTTTTTCGTTGTAATTAGAAAAAGTATTAAGAATTTTGAGAAATAATCTTTATAAACTACCGCCTGGATAGATTTTTAATCGAAAAATTCGCCGAAGACACTTTTTAATGAGTATCTCTATATGAAAAAGCATTCTTATAAAAATGAAAATAAGTGAAAAACTAAAATAATCATCATTGTAAAATCTTCCAGCTTTTTAGCTTCACTCAAATCGGAAACTGATATCTGATATCGGCTCGTGTCGATAGAAATAATAAGATGAATATCATTTCTATAGACCACTTTATAATATGAAGGATGATAACAGTAGACATTTGGGACAGGTCGTGCAAATAGTATAGTGACGTCATATAAGAGTGAGGGGTGCGCATTGGCCTCTTCCCTTTACTCACAGCGGGCCAGTGTCCGGGCGACTATGGGCTAGAGCCGGGGATGGTCCATCACACTCCACATAATTTATATGAATTTGTTAATATTCAGTGATTATCTCAATTTAAGTATATTTTAAACGAAACATAACAAACCCAAAGGCGCAACGGGTTGCAGCAGTTGGATAATGTAAAATGATATTGAAATTGATTGAAAGACGTAGATTTTTATTTTTTTTTTGGTTTTTATATTGGCTAGTCTATACTCTTACCTCTCACTTTCAAAAACTGAAATAGCGCCATTGGCAAATGCATGTTAATTACGTGCTAAATATTGGCACATGTAGGATTTGATAATTATACTATTTAACTTTTGATTTCACGTTATTAAACCAAATGTGTATGAATTACGAGAGTCTGTATGCAGATACATGCTGATTATCCACTTGATATTTGATAATTTATTTTTAATAATTTTAATGCCAGGAAGGGGTTGAGAATAGTAGCAGATTAAGAAAAAAAATATATATATTTTTACAATGACGACCCATACATTTATTTTTTGTTGACTAGGCGATCCATTTCCTCCACACACACAAAAAAAAAAAAAAATCAAGTAGGTATACAATACTAAAGTAATTTTAATGATAATTTGTTAATTACAAATATTATTAAAAATAATCTTTTAATTAAAATAATTATAAATTCAGAATTAACTGTAAATTAATTCAAGCTGACAAAATATTAAGTATGATGATATAATTAATGTTATTGTTCATAGTAGTAGCGGTAATAGTAATAGCAGTACAAAATTAGTAACACTAATTAGCAGTATTACATTAAAAAATAACGTTTCTACAAATATTTTAAATTTATTGTTCTTAATTTTTGTATATTTAGTCATTTTTATTTTTATTATTTGTTTAGATGTTTTCTCCTTATTATATTCCTTTTTTATTAATGAGTGCGACCCATTAAAAATATTTGGCGACTCAATTTCGGGTCGCGACCCATAGGTACGGGAAAAGCTGGTTCAGAGGGTGGTAAGCGCCTCTAATGCATCCCCCACAAATCCGCCACCGGACTCGAAAACGCGTTTTCACGCGGTCACGACGACTTTATCGACTGCCACTACCCTCCGGACTCGACAGAACGGACGGGTGGCTGGCGGTACATTTTAATCAGCCTAATACGTAAGCCGCCGCGTCTATCCCGCGCAGCGCGTCGACGACGACGGTTTAACGTCGTTTTTATTGCTCGCCCCGCTCGCCCGTGATGTCGCGAACACAAACCGTTTTCCAACGACTCGCGTCCGCCCGCGGCACACTTTGTTCGCGCACATACACTGTCGCCGCCCTCGTCTTTCGACCACATTTGACCACCGTCTCCCACCCCCCCCCCCCGTACACCACTCAAAGCTTGTCCACTCCTCGACCCGTTTCCACCGCCGCCGCTCGTTCACACACAATGTTCCCGTTTTTACGCGGCGGCGGTTCGTTAAATTATTTTTTACCTTCCCCTCCCGACACTGTCACGACACTGCACAAGCAGTCGAGACGGTGTAATAATAATAATAATGAACCCCGCACTCACACTCGCCCTCACTGTGAGGTGACGGTCGTCGGGGTGTTTTTCATTTAACCGTGGAAAGCACTTTGCGCGTATTAACGACTGTAGTTTGCGGCGGCGGGACGAAGGAGCAGGGTAAAGGGTGCACGCGCATATTATTATTATTATTATTATGATTATTCAATCGGATTCGGAGCGGGCGGCGTTTACGCCTGTCAGTCCCCTTCCCCTGCAATTCGCTTTTCCTCGTCGTCTCTCAACTCTCTTTCTCTCGTGCGCTGCGGTTTAAAACGTCCCGGCACGCCGCCGAACGAGAACGAACAAAATATAATTAGGTAAGGTTTTCGATCCCTGCAGTCGATTTTGACCAGTGGGTATATTCAAATTTTTCTGGGAGGGGGGAATCAAGCATTTTATTATAGTTACTGTACGTATATATTAAAAATAGTAATTTGTATGGGAATATCCACTCAGAATCTAAAATGTTTTCAATTAGGACTGCCCTCTCCTCCTCTTTCTCCTCCTTCATTGTATTTTATACCTTTTATACTTATTATTACTTAATTCATTGAAAGATAATTTGTTTACCATGAAATTTTTTTTAGTTTTGGGGAGGGTCTAGTACTCCTGGATCACCCCGGTAAATACGCCACTGATTATGACGTCTGTATATAAGAAGCTAGTTGTTTTTACAATGGTGTTTAATTTTTTTTTTTTTTTTTTTTATGGGAAAACATTTCTGTACAGAAATACCCAGTCTAAAAGTTTTGTACAATAACTTTTAATATCAGAAATCACATTTAGACGATACTATAGAGATGGAGGTAATTTTTTAAATTGCTCAATACTTTTTCCAAATCCGAGGAAAACTCGTAGAAAAATTCAGTGAAAAAAACAAAATACGCCGTGTACGAGCTGATTTTCGAAAAATTAATTTTGTTAATTTCGCTATAACTCGGAAACTATTAGAACTAGAAACTACGTGTAATACAGACGGGAAACAATATTCAAATAAATTTGACTCGTATCATTCAGTCCTTACAAATCTGGAAAATCATAAGTCAACTTTTATTTTAATAAATCGTTAAAATAAGAATTTGTATGAAACCAGGTGAATAATTTTTCCTCAAATGTTGCGTCTTTTTATTGTTTATCATCATAAAAATATGTATTTCTGTATTCCCCCTCCCCTTTATTTCAGATTTATATAATACGTGCAACAATGATGCATTATTTTAATTTTCTCTTATTTAAGAACTATTTCTTTATAAAAACGTTTTAGATTTGGACAATGTATTATACCAACAATGACGACGTGATTATTAATTTTGTTTATACTATACTCTTTTGTTACAGCGTGTGGGTTAAAAAAAAAAAAAACCCGACTAAAGTGCGTTAGAAAATAATTTGATATTTAGGCAGGCACGTATATAGAGGGGTGTGTGGTTTAGGGGTCAAACCCTCCCCAACATTTTTTCGAAATTTTATTTATACATTATACATTACCTAATTAGTTTTTACTATAATATTATAATAGTTCAAGACACAAATATTGCATTAAGTTACTAAGACTGCAGAGAAGATTTCATAATTGCAGCGTTATTATTGTTATATGTACCAAATACCCCCTCTCCCCGAAATTTTTTTGTGTCTGTACACAGTCTAAAGACTTGAGATAAAAACTGGTCGAACATTGTTTGTCTATATTTTATTCGTCACTTCGGAATTCGATTACAAGGGCGCGGATTTTAACGTGATAAGAAACTAATGATATTTACATATTATAATGTATGCAACGTGGTCATCATTAATAAAATAATTTCATTAGTACGGATTTTTTCTAAATAATTGTAAAAGCCATGATAGTAATTATAGAAATCCCATGCGTATGAAAGTTTTATACGACGCGCGACATGTGATCACACTTGTAGTGACGCAGGTACTCTTTAGAATTTGAAACTTATTACTAAGAAAATTGAATTGACAAAAATAACCACCAAAACAAATAGAAGAAATTATCAATAATCCTTACTTCGCTTAGTTAGATGAGATGCTATACCAGACAGCTATGCATTTAATAGAGGTTTTGAGTGGGGATGAATATTGTAATGTAAGTATATAAAAAACAATAAAATTTTATAAAAAGTGAGTCCGCTTATGGTGATCACATGTGTCAGATGACGGTCAGAGTTGACCGCGTCCGACGCCACTTCAACAGCTTCAATATCTCCGTCTCGCGACAGCGCAATGAGGTGCAGGTCGCCACGTGTTGTTTAGTTAAATTACTATGGGTATTGATTGGTTGCGCGTGACGGTAGTGTGCCATGTTCTCGGTTAAAAGGCCTGGTGTACGTCTTTTCTTCATCCCTGCACGGTCCTTCTCGTGGCCACGATTTAGTTACTATGATGCTACTTATGTGTCCACTAATCCCGGGAGGTCCGGCTCCTACATTAGACGACACGGGAGTCTTTCCGTTTTCACGATACTCGACGTCTGCGTTACCGTCTGCTTTAGCGGCGTTCGACGCGTCCGGCGATGAATCGATGAATCGATCTATGATGATGAATATTTACCAATAATATTCAACAGAGAATGTATCAAGGGCATGTTTCTTAGGGAGGGGAGCGATTGTCTACTACTGGGCCTTTGATTATTTGTTTTTAGATTCTGAGGTGAGAGAAAAAGCTAATGTTTCGACAATGATGTTTTTTTCCTTTGTATGAATATTATTTTTTGTAAAAAAAATTAGGGTTGGTATTTTATACTACTTAAAATTCCATAAATATTGGTTATAAATTATAATATAACCTTAAATATCACTGAAAATACACTAAAAAATATGCAAAAATACAACAAAATATGAAGGATTAGTTACTCTTATCAGAATCCTTGAGAGAGTAAAAAAAAAAAAAATGGGTTCTCGTTCGACGATGATCAAAGTTGTGATAGTCATAATCAGCAGATAACAATGGCTCAAAATTAAGACTAAACAGGTAATACAAAACAATTCGCATCTCCGCAGAGTTTTATCTAATTTATTATGAAATTCGATTGACAATAAAAGAAAAATACATTCGTTAAAATATTGTTTCATAAAATATATTTTGATGAGAAACCAGTTAAAGATGGAAAAATATCTCAAAAAGTCCAGAAATAGCAATAAATTTTTTTTTTTTGTTTTAGTTCTCTGAATTATGAAACAAATTCAAAGCCTATTTTGCTCGCTTTTTGAGCATTTTTTTCAAGAAATATACAAATGCTATAAAACCCCAACCCTTGCTATGACAGCCGGTACACACAATAAGTACGGTAAAAAACTTGATTATTTAGCTTCGCAGTGGCGAGAGAACAGCCGGTAAAAAATGTTGCCGATAAAGGTGTGTATCATATTTTTATCCTCGATTATAACGTGCACAATACGTATTATACAAGTGAATATGAATCACTGTCCCGAATGATTTGAGCGAAAGAGGGTTGATCGAGTCGTCCGCGAAACTGCTTTGGCCCGGGCGGAGGCGCCGGGAAACCCCCGTTCTTGTTCCTCTCTATGTATATACAGATATATACATATTGTAAATGTGTATTATTATATTTTGTACTTAAAAGTTTAGACTTTAAGAAAAGTCGCATTGTTCCATTGTTGCGCTCCGTCGAGGCGGATTGTATATATATATATATATATATATATTTATATACATAATGTTGTATATGTATATGATGTGCTGCAACGTTATTTCGTCGTTCTGCGAGAGAGTATAATAATAATAATAATAATAATGTATAAGTATTTTAATGCCGTTCGTCGCCCCACAGCAGCAGCAGCACCGTACAATGTCGTGGGTTTTTATCTCCTCCCGCCGCCACCGCCGACGGGTCTCCTTATTTTATTTTTATTCACATTCTTTTCGTATTTGTTTTCGTATTTTAGCTTTTTTTCTTTTCCTCTTTCCCTCCCTCCCACCATCTCCCACCGTAGTATTTTTATTCGCCACCGCCGCCGCCGCGTCTCCTACGGGGTGCGAACAACAATGCACCCCGAATTGACGACTACGCGCGTCGGGCGAGGGCGAAAAACAATTCATTACTATATAATAATTACTCGAAAAGCTTCGCGGCCAATCGTCACGATGTCGAGTCGGTGGTTGTGGGGGGGGGGTCTTTTTGTGTTCGCTATTTTTCGCTTAGTGCCATTGTGCGTACGTACGTATGATTATGCTATGTTGGTACGAAATGATTCGAAAGTCTTTATTGGTTTTTTTCGTAAAAAAAAAAACGAAGAAAAATCGAAAACGGAGTGATATAATGTTCTTAAAATTTAAATTTTTAAATTTTAACCAATGCTGTTATTAATATTCAAAAAAAAGTTAAAAATTATTAATAGATTAAAAGTTATTCTATTTTATCAAATGGACACACTATGTGGATTAAAACGGAATACGGGTAATAGAAAAATGTTCTCACAAGCACGGTGTTGTTTCTAATGAGCGAGTGGAAACGGCGAAAAAAAGCGATTTACGTGGATAACCGTGCGATTATTTTTAATTGCTCGTTTTGACAGTTATATTGTGTACAATATTGAAGTGCAGAGTATATTATTATGTCGAGGCATCTGTATACCGCCTATATTTGACTTAAATGCCAATTATTGACTAAAACCGATCACTATCCTTCTGTCGTATGAAAGAACACACTATATTTATTCCTGAGTATGTTGTAGGATTTCTGAGATTTCTTCCTAATCCGTTAGACGTAACACATAATACTACCCAGCATTTTATGCTCATTTCACCTAGAATTTGAAGTATTATAAGAAAAATTAAAAAATAATCCTAAAATTCTCTAATCACATAATTGTCCCAAAATCAGTTAAATTTGTTTGTTTTCAGCCTATATAATGTTGATAAAAGTTGAACATTTCAAATTTTTGGTATGATACTATTATTAATCATTTACCGCAGTCACCGCACACAAACATCGCTCTATTCGCAGACGATACTACTATTTATAGTGAATCCCGAAACATTGCAGCTATTACCAACAACTTACAAGTTCACCTAAACCAACTAGCGAAATGGTG